>WNWK01005048.1:0-22500 GCA_009830355.1 Cherax destructor | reverse complement strand
CTGTATTAGTATATATTTAAATAATATTTAAATAAAACAAACTCAATCAATTTATCTTAGTATTAAGTACATAGTACGTAGTCTATAAGCCATTAGATTAAGCTGCCCTTAATGCCATGGCATGTTAGTGGCTCTCCATGCATTTCAGTTTATGATTGTAATTACAAAATCTATGTAAACTTGCAATGAAATAAAAATTCTATTCTATATATTATGTTCTCACCTAGTTGTGGTTGCAGGGGTCGAGTCACAGCTCCTGGCTCCACCTTTTCAGTGCCCGCTACTAGGTCACTTCCTGCTCCATGAGCTTTATCATACCTTTTCTTAAAGCTGTGTATGGATCCTGCCTCCACTACATCACTTCCCAGACTATTCCATTTCCTGACAACTCTGTGACTGAAGAAATACTTCCTAACATTCCTGTGATTCATCTGAGTCTTCAACTTCCAACTGTGACCCCTTGTTGCTGTGTCCCATCTCTAGAACATCCTGTCTCTGTACACCTTGTCGATTCCTTTCAGTATTTTATGTTATCATATCCCCCCTATCTCTCCTGTCCTTGTCGTCAGGTCGATTTCCTTAACCTCTCCTCATAGGAGTTTAGCGCTTCTTTTTGATAATAATAATAATCTCATAAAACATGCACCTTAGCTCTGGGACTAGTCTTGTTGAAAACCTTTCCACCTTCTCCAGTTTCCTTGCATGCTTAGCTAGGTGTGGGTTCCAAACTGGTGCTGCATACTCCAATATAGCCCTAACATACACGGTGTACAGGGTCATGAACGATTCCTTTTTGAGATGTCAGAATGCTAGTCTTAGGTTTGCTAGGCACCCGTATGCTGCAGCAATTATTTGGTTGATGTGTGCCTCAGGAGATTTACCTGGTGTTATACTCGCCCCAAGATCCTTTTCCTTGAGTGAGGTTAGTAGTCTAGCCCCCAAGACTGTAATCTGTCTGCAGTCTTCTTTGCCCTTCCCCAATCTTCATGACTTTGCACTTGGTGGGGTTGAACTCCAGGAGCCAATTGCTGGGCCAGTTCTGCAGCCTGTCCAGATCCCTTTGTAGTTCTCCCTGGTCCTCATCCAATTGAATTCTTCTAATCAACTTAACATCATCTGCAAACGGACACTTCTGAGTCTGTTCCTTAAATCATGTCATTCACAAATACCAGAAACAGCACTGGTCCTAGGACTTACCCCTGTGGAACCCCGCTCGTCACAGGTGCCCACTCTGACACCTCGCCACGTACCATGACTCGCTGTTGTCTTCCTGACAGGTATTCCCTAATCCATTGCAGTGCCTTTCCTGTTATCCCTGCCTGGTCCTCCAGCTTTTGCACTAATCTCTTGTGTGGAACTGTCAAACGCCTTCTTACAGTCCAATAAAATGCAGTCTAACCACCCCTCTCTCGCTTGTCTTACTACTGTTACCCTGTTATAGAACTCCAGAAGGTTTGTGACAGGATTTTCCGTCCCTGAAACCGTGCTGGCTGTCATTGATAAGGTCATTCCTTTCTAGGTGCTCCACCACTCTTCTGATAATCTTCTCCATGACGGCATACTATACATTTCAGTGACACTGGTCTGTAGTTTAATGCTTCGTGTCTGCCTCCTTTATTAAAAATTGGGACTACATTTTCTGTCTTCCATACCTCTGGTAGTTGCCTTGTTTCGATAGATGTGTTGAAGATTGTTGTTAGTGGTACACATAGTGCCTCTGCTCCCTTTCTCAGTACCCATGGAGAGATGTTATCTGGCCCCATCGCCTTTGAGGTATCTAGCTCGCTTAGCAGCCTCTTCACTTCTTTCTTGGTTGTATGTATTTTGTCTAACCATTGATGGTGTACCCCACCTCTCCGTCTTTCTGGAGTCCCTTCTGTCTCCTCTGTGAACACTTCTTTGAATCTCATGTTGAGCTCCTCACATACTTTGCGGTCATTTCTTGTGATCTCCCCTCCTTCCTTCCTCAGCCTGATTACCTGGTCCTTGACTTGTTTTCCTCCTGATGTGGCTGTACAACAGCTTCGGGCCAGATTTGGCTTTCGCTGGTATGTCATTTTCGTATTGTCAGTGGGCCTCCCTTCTTACCTGTGCATATTCATTTCAGGCTCTTTGACTGCTCTCCTTATTTTTCTGGGTCCTTTGCCTTCTATACTTCTTCCATTCTCTTGCACACTTAGTTTTTGCCTCTCTGCACCTTTGGGTGAACCAAGGGCTCATCCTGGCTTTCTCATTATTTCTGTTACCCATGGGTGCAAACCTCTCCTCAGCTTGCATATTGTTCTCACATATTCCATCATCTCGTTTACTGACTTCCCTGCCAGTTCTCTGTCCCACTGAACCCCGTGCAGGAAATTATTTATGCCTGTGTAGTCCCCTCTCTTGTAGTTTGGCTTCATTTGTACTGCCCTTCCTGCTTCCCTCTCCACTTGTAAGTCTGCTATGTATTCGAAGCTCAGAACCACGTGGTTGCTGGCCCCGAGGGGTCTTTCATATGTGATGTCCTCAATATCTGCACTACTCAAGGTGAATACTAGGTCCAGTCTTGCCGGTTCATCCTCATCCCATATGTGTTGATACATGAGGTTTTCCAGTACCACCTCCAATATCTTAGCCCTCCATATATCTGGTCCCCCATGTGGCTCCAGGTTCTCCCAGTCGATTTCCTTGTGATTGAAGTCACCCATAATCAGCAGCTTCAGCCTACTCGCATGAGCCCTTCTGGCCACTTCAGCCAGTGTGTCAACCATCGCTCTATTACTCTCATCATACTCTTGCCTTGGCCTCCTGCTGTTCTATGGTGGGTTATACTTCACTGCAATTACCACCCTGGGACCTCCAGACTGAAGTGTTCCTATTATGTAGTCTCTTCTCATCTGTCTCCTCTCTCCAGCTCATCAAAATCCCACTGGTTTTTGATGAGCCTCCAGGTAAACTCCAGTGCCACTCCTCCACCCTCCTCTCTTTCCTCAGGATCTGATATCCCGTTGGAAAGATGGCATCTGTTATCATTCTTGTGAGCTTGGTTTCTGTGAGAGCTCTGATGTCCGTTGATGCCTCTTTGATTCTTTCGTGCCACTCCTCCCACTTATTCGTTATTCCATTAGTGTTGGTGTACCATACCTTCATTTTCCTCTAACACTGTGTTCTGGGGGTCTGTGGGGGTGGGGGACCTGGCAGTGTGCTGTGGGATTCTAAGGCATAGTGTGGGGTGGGGGCTGTAAGTGTGGATTGTGGTTTGTGTTGAGATAGCATGTTTGGTTGTGGTGTTCTGGGGATGGTTGTGTGTGTGCTTGCACTTGTTGCTCTACCCTGTTCTGGTTGTCCTCTGCTGACTCTTTCCTTGTTTCTCTTCCTAGCCCCTTTCGTTTCTGTGTCCTCTTCCTCAGCTGCTGTCATTCTGTTCTTGGTCTGTCTCGGTCTAGGAACACGTTCTTGTATGTTGACGATTCGTTCAGCCATGGTTTCTCTTGCAGGATCCTGTTCCAACCCATTTCTGTCTTGAAAATCAGCTTGACCGGCCGATTTCTCCCCTTCAAGTACCTCCCTATTCTCTGAAAATTCACTATCTCAGTAATGTCCTCCTCGCCTATTTCTTTGATGATGTTTTCAATCTCCTGTTTTTCTTCCTGCCATCTTTCATTGTGTGTCCTCCCCTCGCTCTCCTGAAGTCCATGAATAAACACTGACTTCTCCCTCTCGGTGGTCTGGTGGCTAGAGCTCTCGCTTCACACACGGAGGGCCCGGGTTTGATTCCCGGCGGGTGGAAACATTTCGACGTGTTTCCTTACACCTGTTGTCATGTTCACCTAGCAGCAAATAGGTACCTGGGTTGTTAGTCGACTGGTGTGGGTTGTATCCTGGGGGACAAGATTAAGGACCCCAATGGAAATAAGGCAGACAGTCCTCGATGACGCACTGACTTTCTTGGGTTATCCTGGGTGGCTAACCCTCCGGGGTTAAAAATCCGAAGAAATCTTATCTTATCTTTATCCCATGTATGTATGTATGTATGTATATATGTATGTATATATGTATGTATGTATGTATGTATGTACAGATGCTCATTGAGTTCCAATTGGTGGAAACTCGTGTTTACATCAGACATCCAATCAGCAGTCGTGTTATAAGCCCAGTAGGGAAATGGGAAATACTGAGCTACATTACACTCTACCCGTCAAGGGAGGTTCCTGGACGCTGGTGAGGGGCTCTTGATCTAGGGAATTGGATTTGTGCTCCAGTTCCCTGAAGCCTGAATACCTTCCACATCCCCCCACAGGTGCTGTATAATCCTACGGGTTTAGCGCTCCCCATGATTATGATGATACACTCTAAATTGTATATAATTTATGTGAAGTGTATGAATGAAACAAACATGAGGGACACAGCAACATTCAGCAATCATGAGCTGCTGCTGATTCAACCTTACTGTCACAAGGCTTAATACGGCAATGACCAAACTTTTATTAATACCACTATTACTTTGGTTTAGCGCTTCTATTTGATTATAATAATAATACCACTATTACTCTTAAGTCCCTGGACCCATTATGTACCTCTGTAATCTTTTGACTACCGCCCACAGGATGGGTATGGGGTGCATAATAAAGATATCAAACTAACAACTACTGCTACTAATAATACTGCTGCTGCCACTACTATAGCTGCTGTATGACCCTGACGGGTTTAGTGCTTGGTTTTGATTACTATAGCTGCTTCAATACTATTACATGTACTTTTACTTTAATTCTTGTTATTACTACTATACAGAGCTGTATGACCCTAGTGGGTTTAGTGCTTAGTTTTCATTATAATAGTAATATTACTACTATAATTCTTATTACAACTACTCTTGTAATGCTGCTGCTACTACTATTGCTGTATTACTACTACTGTTACTATACTATTTCTAGTACTACTACTAATTTAATATTTTTATTACCACAACTGCACTGTTACTATTTCTACTTCGATCTCTCTGCGCTGTATGACCCTTGTGGTTTAGCACTTCTTTTTTATTATAATAATAATTAGCGCTTCTTTTGATTATAATAATAATAATACTTCGATCTCTACTACTTTTACTAGTTAATTACTATTACTGTATAACATAAACTAGTAATCTTATTTTCTACTACTGTACTATTACAGCTACTGTATTGCTACGACTATACTTATATTTCTATGTATACCTGGAGAGGGTTTCGGGAGTCAACGCCCCCATGGCCCGGTCTGTGACCAGGCCTCATTGTGGATCAGGGCCTGATCTACCAGGCTGTTACTGTTAGCCGCACCCAAACCGACGTACGTACCACAGCCCGGCTGGTCAGGTACTGACTTTAGGTGCCTGTCCAGAGCCTTCTTGAAAACAGCCAGGGGTCTATTGAAAGCCCCCTTATGTATGCTGGGAGGCAGTTGTGTGTAAGTAATATGGTCAGCATTTTTTGTTTCTCCAATATTTTTGGCAAAATTTGGAACAATACAACACATACTATCAGGCATACCATTTAAAGAGGACAAGAGATGCTGAAAGGGAAGTAATAGCAGTAGTAGACTGAGCTGCTGAAAGGGGCCAGTATATCTAAAATACGGAAGGAGGCACTGGCCAGAGAAATAAAAAATATCGAACCTAAGCTTAAGGAATCACACAGGAGCCAAGAATCACAGGAAAAACTTAGCCAAATCTAGGACAAAAGCACAGGTCATTCAACACTTGCTAAAAACAACAGATACAGCCCCACTCCACAAAGGCGGCAGTAAAGCAATTGCAAACAATTACAGACAGATAGTAATTAACCAACATCATAAAAATCTTTGAAAGTGTTTCTAAGAAGCAAGATCACCAATCACTTCGATACCCATCAGTTGCACAACCCAGGGCAGCATGGGTTTCGAGCAGGTTGTTTCCTGCCTCTCGCAACTACTGGATCACTATGACACGTTATTGGATGCATTGGAGGACAAACAAAATGCAGATGAAGTATATACAGACTGCGAAAGCCTTCGACAAGTGCGATCATGGTGTAATAGCGTGATAAAGGAATAACAGGAAAAGTGGGTAGATGGATCTATAATTTCCTAACAAATAGAACACAGAGTAAAATCAGAGGCGGCTACAGTGAAAAGCTCTTTTCCACAAGGTATAGTACTCTTTCCTATCCTTTTCCTCATCCTCGTATCTGACAGAGATGTAAGCCACAGCACCATGTCCTCCTTTGTTGTTGAAATTGCATGACAGTGTCATCCATCGAGGACACTACAAATCTGCAAGCGGACATTAACCAAGTCTAAATGGGCTTCAGAAAACAAAATGAAGTTCAAAGGACCCCAATGGAAATAAGTCACTTTGCCTGACATTTTTTGGGTTATCCTAGGTTGTCTACACACATGTTGCTATGTATGATACTCTATGTAACTGTATTTGTGTATACCTGAATAAACTTACTTACAAATGAAGGCAAATTTCAATTACTCTACTATGGAAAACTCAAGGAAATAAAAACTGGATCGGTGTATATAACAAATTTCAACCACACGATAGAGCAAAAAATCTTATGTAATGAACCTGTGAGTGATAATGTCAAAGAATCTAACTTTCAAAGATCACAATGTCTCTACCACATATGCTAGGAAAATGATAGGATAAATAATGAGAACCTTCAAAACTAGGGATACCAAGCCAATGATGATTCTCTTAAAATCGTTTGTTGTATCTTAAGCTGGAATATTGCTGTGCACTAACGCCCCCTTTCAAGGCAGGTAAAATTGCAGACCTAGAGAAAATAGAGAACTTTCATTGCATGTATAAGTACAATAAAGCACCTAAATTACTGGGAAAGGTTGAAGTTTCTTGACCTGTATTTTTTGGAACGCAGGCGAGAAAGATAGTAAGTTTATTCAGGTGTACACAAATACAGTTACATAGATTATCATACATAGCAGCATATGTATAGAGAACCTAGGATAGCCCAAAAAAGTCAGTGACATTTCCATTGGGGTACTTGATAATATACACTTGGAAAATATTAAGAGGGACTAGTCTCAAATCTGCACACGGAAATCACTTCCTACGAAAGAAAAAGACTGCAGGCGGTGCAACATATCCTCCAATGAAAAGCAGGGGTGCTATGAGTACGCTAAGAGATAATAGAATAAGTGTCAAGGACCCAAGACTGTTTAACTGCCTCCTAGCATACATTAGGGGGATTACCAATAAACCCCTAGTTGTCGTCAAGATGGAGCTGAACAGACAACTCAAGTTAATTCCCGATCAACCGGAATGCAGTAACGTCCTGGTTGATCAGGCACTGATCCGCCGTGAGGCATGGTCATGGAACAGGCCGCGGGGACGTTGACCCCCGGAACACCCTTCAGGTATACTCCAGGTGCTTTTGCAGTTATTGTAGTGTTTTGCAATGTATATTGTTTTTGCAGGTGTAGTTTTTGTAGTGTTATTGCAGTGTTTTGTATTGTTTTGCAGTGTTTTGTAGCGTTTTGCAATATTTTTGTAGTGTTTTGCAGTGTTTATGTAGATTTCTGTAGTGTTTTGCTGTAGTGATTTTGGTGTAGTGTTTTGCAATTTTTTGTAGTATTTTAAATATTTTTTGTAGTATTTTTAATATTTTTTGTAGCATTTTTTAAGTGTTTTTGCAGTTTTTTGTTGTTATTGTAGCTTTTGCAGTTATTTTTGTAATGTTTTTGCAATGTTTCATTCTGTTTTTGTAGTTTTGTAATTCTTTTGTAGTGTTTTTGTAGTTCTTTTATAGTGTTTTGTAGTGTTTTTTCCAGTTTTTGTAGTTAATGCTTTTGCAGCAAGTTTATAGTGTTTTGTTGTTTTTGTAGTGTTTTTGCAGTGAATTTGAAATGTTTTTGCAGTATTTTTGTAGTGTTTTTTTTTTGCAGTTTTTGTGGTGTTATAATGATTTTTTACTGTATTGTATTTTGCAGTATTTTTGTAGTATGTATAAATTTTGTAGTGTTTTTGCAGTTTTTAGTGGTTTTTGTATTATTTTATAGTGTTTTTGTAGTGTTTTATAGTGTTTTTTTGTAGAATTTTTGCAGTTTATTAGTGTTTATATTATTTTTGTACCGTTTTTGTAGTTTTCGTACTGTTTTTATTGTGTATTTGTTGTGTTTTGCAATGAAAAGCAGGGGTGCCACTAGCACGTTGAGGGACAACACAATAAGTGTCAGGGGCCCAAAATTGTTCAACTGCCTCCCAGCATACATCAGGGGGATTATCAACAAACCCCTGGCTGTCTTCAAGCAGGCACTGGACAGGCACCTAAAGTCGGTACCTGACCAGCCAGGCTGTGGTTCGTACGTTGGACTGCGTGCGGCCAGCAGTAACAGCCTAGTGGATCAGGCTCTGGTCCAACATGAGGCCTGGTCACAGACCGGGACCGCAGGGGCGTTGACCCCAGGAATTCTCTCCAGGTAAACTCCAGGTAATATAAACACATATAGTACATGTATAAATAAAGACATACGTATTCATATTTATATCTGCAAAATATTAAACTTATGTAATCAGTTTAAATAAGTCTATAAAATTTAAGTAATATTTAAGCATTAGGATTAGTTTTCTTGAAATGCATTGCATAATTATTTTTGTGCCTACCAGTGTTTTATTATATGTAAACTATATTATTTATGTAAAAATTGTGTTTTAATGTAAAATGGCTAATTGAAATAAGTCTCCTTGAATTTTGTTTTTTTGGTTGTCCTAGGTAATCTACACATGTGCTGCTGTATGATAATTTATGTAACTATATATATGTACGTATACCTGAATAAACTTACTTATTTACTATTCTTACTTAGAGACATAGTATTAAGGATGTGTGCTCTTTCATATTAATGACTTTCTTTGTGCTTAACAATATTTTGTAACATAAATCACACACATTGTAAAATATGCAGAGAAATAAAAATGTGAAATTGAATATTAAATAAGAACCATCAGTGTGGCTGAGTGAGGTGTGTGGGTAACTCTGCTATGTTAACTGCTGTTATTATTCTCACTCTGGCTCTTCTATAGTTGTTGTTGCTGCTTCTATCATGACTTACCAGCTCTACCGCAACACCACCTTGGGAAACACCCTCCAGGAGAGCCTTGATGAGCTCATACAGGTTAATGAGCTTATCTTAGTTGACTTGTGTTAATGAGGACAAGGTAGCAATCACTAATATTTTGATTCAGGTACACGACCAGGAAGGTTCCTTGATGCTGGTGAGGGGGCTCTTGATCTAGGGAATTGGATCTGTGCTCCAGTTCCCTGAATTGAGCCTGAATGACTTCCGTTCAACCCCTTACGGGTTTAGCGCTCCTATGAAAAAAAAATATTCAGGCACAATCACATGATCTTTGTATGATTACTACAATTGTCTTATATTATATATGTTTAAATAAACAAGGATAGCCCAAAGTGACTTATTTCCATTGGGGTCCTTGTAATATTTATACCTTAAAAGTTAAAACAGCTAAGTTACTAAACTGTGTGAAGATCAGTTACAATAAAATGAGATCTACTGTAGAACCCCCGTATACACTGATTAGGTATCCACGGTTTACTGTAACCCAAAAATAACTTAATTTTGCATAATAATGGCCCCAAAGTGCAAAAGTAGAGAAGCTGGCAGTTCTTCAAAGCCTAAAAGAAGCCATGAAGTGCTTCCCATCAGTGAAAAAGTGATAACTCTCCACTTACTGTGCATAATTTATCAATTAAACTATAATAAGTAGGGTGCCCCGTGGCCTGATCGCTAAAGCTCTCGCTTCACACGGCGAGGGTCTGCGTTCGATTCCCAGCTCGGGTAGAAACATTGGGCGTGTTTCTTTACACCGGTTGTCTATGTTCACCCATCAGTAAAATGGGTACCTGGGAGTTAGTCGACTGGTGTGGGTCGCATCCTGGGACAAGGACCTAATTTGCCCGAAATGCTCAGCATAACAAGGGACTTTCTATATAGTAGTATGTACATGTACTTGTAGTAAATTAAGATATTATTATTATTATTATTATTATTATTATTATAGGACTTACATATAGGATTTGCTATTATTAATGGCAGGTCCTTGGATTGTATCCCCCACAGATACAGGGGTCCTACTGTACTAGAATAAGGTAAGCTGGGTTATTTATATTAACATTAAAGAGATGATCAACTTAAAATAATAGGTACATGAATGTTAGCTATACAAGAAATAACTCTCCTCCCTATCTGTAGCTTCATTTATTGGGTACTTGTTGGCTCTCTTCCTGAACTGGCTCATGCTAGGACAGGATTTGACTTGTATAGGCCATCCATTCCACTCTTTTATTTCTGTACAATAAAAGGTGCTTGAAACTTGACCACCTATGTGGGTACTACAAAAATTGTGTTCGCTTCCCATAGTACCATACTTTTGATTCCCAAACTTGGCAGCAAGATATTCTAGACACTGCTATTGAACAGTTTTATAAACGTGAGTTAACTTCAGTCGCTTTACTCTGTCTTGAACATTCAGCATATTCAGTTTTTGTAATTCATCCTGGTGTACATCATCTCTTGGACCCAGGTCCAGGATGAATCTCACCATTTTGTTCTGGGTGATTTGTAGTCTGTTTTTTTTTTAAGGCAGAGTACCATGAAGAGCAAGAAAAATCTGTATGGCATTATATAAGAGCTAGAAATAGGATCCTACGAGCCTCAGTAAGTAGACACTGTTCCTGTGATGGAATTGTACACTTTTTCATGGCTGTTGATTTGAAGATTTTCTAGGAGGGTAGGGGTCTGACTAACATCAAAATAAAGCATCAGCTGTCCATTCTTTGGAGCAGTAATTTTTGATAAGGTCAACATTCCAGTATTCTTTGATGAATCATATATAATTTTTTCTTTAGCAAGTAAAGAGTAAAGAATTATAAAAGTTACTAGTAAATAACAATATATATTTTCCAGTTTCAGCAGATTTCTCCAAATCTGGCTCTTCGTGTGCTGCTCCAGTTTGATCGTGCAATTAATACGGCTTTAGCCAATAAAGTCCGTGCTCGTATAAACTTCAAGGTATAGTATATCTTTAGCATGTTACTTATCTCTGTGGACAAGCTGTATGCTTAGTGTTACAAGTAGACACAAAGCACAAATACTCAGTGATTCTCCTTGAGTAAAGAAAATGATTTCATTTTTAAAGAACTATTCATTTAAAGTATTGTGCTATACATTTATATAAAGAAACTTTTCATTATATCGAAAGTCATGTAATGCTTGTCATTATGTCAGGTTTAGAGCTTCTTTTTGATTATAATAATAATAACTTGTCATTGTGTCTACTTCTTAACCTTTTATCTGTGTCCAAAGTACTAATATGCAGGCGATGACTGTCTAAACATACTAATACATAATTTCTTTTTCTGGCTTCAAAAACTCCACCTGCCTGTATTGTTGACATCACAACTCTTTGGATCTTCTGCAACCTCTTCATTCCCTTGAAAAAATCTAAGATCAGATGGGTCCATGCATTGCATTATTGTTAACACTGCCTAACTAGTATGTATAAGTAAACAAAATCAGGATCTGTTGTTCCACCACAAGCTTCATTCATCCCAAATTTGTTATATACGTATTCATGATACTAACAGCGGAATTCAGCCAAAATGCACGCTATGTAAATTTAACCTAGGATAACCCAATAAAGTCGTATAATATGACTATTTCCATGTTTCAACGAGTATTGCACCTTGAAACATTGTAATATCATAAGATTTCCTTGTAAATATGTTTTACAGTGGTTTTGTAAAGACAGTTGTTACAGTCACAAATTACAGTACATTATAAAACCAAGGATATTCTCTCGAACATAACTATTCAGTATACCCAATATAGTCACTTACTTATTTCCATGTTTTAAAAAGTACATATAGTATTATACCTCAAAATAATTGTAATACAGGCGGGCCCTGCTTATACAGCAATTTAGGTTTTGGGCTACTGCTGTAAAATGAAACATAACCTTTTTTCACTTTCAAAGGAATGTAAAAGCCTTATGGCATGTTTACACTATCATATATTAACCCTTAAACTGTCCACACGTAGATCTACGTTGACACGCGTAGCGCACTGAATATTTTGAGAAAAAAATAAATTGTTCTTTTTGTTTAAAATGAAGAGCACATTTTTTTTGGCATCCCTGAATTTTGTAATACTGCGCACACTGAGTGCACAGACCCATTCTCTAATGTCTAGGCAACTCAGGCTTATTGTGGCAAGGTTAAAAGCATTTAAAAAAAAAACATAGATCTACATTCGGAGCACTACGCGCGTCAACGTAGATCTACGTGTGGACAGTTTAAGGGTTAAGTTAGCAATATAGCTAGGCCTAAAAAATGCATATTCAGTACACACATTATTTACCTTAAAATATTTTTGTTCTTGGCTTATAGTGAGAGGTGAATATATTTCCTAAAGGAAGCCTGAATAAATGAAGATTGGGTATAATTGAAAACCACTGTGTTAGCAAAACACTAAAGCGAAGCACTGTAAAATGGGGGCCCTCCTGTATGTATAAGTATTCCTTGTACATAATGTTAGAAAGCAAAAGAAGTAAAAATAGAATAAAAATAAATTTTTTTTTTAACACCGGCCGTTTCCCACCGAGGCAGGGTAACCCAAAAAGAAAGAAATATTTTTTTCATCATTCAACACTTTCACCATCACTTGTACATAATCACTGTCTTTGCAGAGGCTCTCAGATATGACAGTTTAGATGTTCCCCAAACTGCCAATATCCCAAACCCCTCCTTTAAAGTGCAGGCATTGTACTTCCCATTTCAAACCTAACCCATTTCTCTGAATCCCTTCACAAAATATTACCCTGCTCACACTCCAACACGCTCACGCACGCTTGCTGGAAGTCCAAGTCCCTCGCTCACTAAACCACCTTTACCCTCTCCCTCCAACCTTTTTGGGTACGACCCCTATGGTGCCTTCCTTCCCCTACAGATATACAGTGGTCCCTTTTTGGCTCATGTTCGACCGAAAAATTTGTTCCAGAATGCCTGCCTTTTAAGTGCCACTTACCGAACGAATCTTATCTTCCTTAAGAAATAATGTCACGTAGGTTAGTCTATTTCAGACCCCCAAAAATACACTTGCAACAGCACTTACGAAAATACACTTACATAAATGTTCGAGTTTGGAGATGCACGAAAACCGAGGGACCACTGTATATGCTTTCCAAGTCATTGTACTTTGTTCCATTCTCTCTAAATGACCAAACCACCTCAACAGCCCCTCTTCAGCCCTCTGACTAATACTTTTAGTAACTCCACACAACCTCCTAATTTTCACACTCTGAATTTTCTGCATAATATTTCACCACACATTGCCCTTAGACAGGACATCACTGCCTCGAGCCACCTTCTCTCTGCAGCATTTACAACATTGCTGTATGATTGTAGCTCTTTTTTTTTGTATATATTTCTGGTCATAGTAGCCACAATTGCTTTGGGATTACAATTTTGTTTGTCCTAATGGTTTCTGTTAATTGACCATTGGATACCATGATACGTAGTTACATTTCTGAAAACTGTGTAATAAAAACGTGTGTAAACTGAAATGAAGAACATTTGGGGAAAATAGGGTTATGGTCATTAACCCTTTCAGGGTCAACAGGCCCTCTCCCAAACGTGTTCTCAGGGTCGCAAATTTTTCAGGAAAAAAAATTATTTTTTTCTTGTGGAATGATAGAGAATCCTTTTCCTATCATAATGGCACCGAAAGTATGAAAATTGATGAAAAACTAACGGAATTATGCTCTCGCACAGTTAGCAGTATCGACGATGTTTACGCATCGAAGATTTCGACCACTTTGAGCCCTATTTTTGGCCAATTCCAATGTTTCAGTCTACCAAAATTTTAGCTATTTCACTAGAATTCCATCTGCCAATTTGCCGATTTGAACTACCCAATAAAGTGGTCAGAAATTGGCAATTTGGCCAATTTCACACAAATTTCAAAAGATGCCAATTTCAAAATAGGGTCCAGAATAAGCGAGACAGACATTCCTGGCACTAAAATAACATTTTATCTGTTCATTAGTCACATCTTCAGGCTCCTCTTACATTACTTTTGCTTTCCATTTTGAATTTTTATTCTCAAAAAATAGAAGATTTTCTGTTATGTATACTATTGCATCATTGAAAAAATGATATAAATAATATCAGCACACTTGTGCAAGAATATTAGACCCGCCAGTTGATGTGTATTGGACACATGGCGTGATTTGTTTACTCTTGAACATCGGCAAAAATCAAACATTTTCGCTACTTTGTGCTGTTTCAAGGTACTTGTCATAGTGAAACCAATCAAAATTATCTCCATTTCTGTAATATATCTTCCATTCTATCAAATGAGACCAAGGAAACGAGAATACAACCATAAATACCATATGAAAATAGACTGCAAAGTCACTGTTTTAAACCAAAAACATGGTCGGAGTTTTTTTTTCCTCATTACGCACTGTGGTGTGCAGGATTTTTTTATACTGCGCACACTGACCCCACAGACCCATTCTCTCACATCTAGGCCTACCAGCCTGTTTCCGCTTGATTTGAGGGCGCTAGAATTTAGGCGTACTAGTACGTATGTCAAAAACCCTGGTGCGTAAGCCGTACTAGTACGGCCGAAACCCTGAAAGGGTTAAACCCCCCCAAAAAAAGGCCAACCAAATTCTTTATAGGTTTCAAAATTGTAAAAATAAACATTGATAGTAACGTAATTATATTTGGATACAGTGGTGTTATTTTAATAAAATACTTATAGCTTTAAAGATTACATAAATATTACTTCTTACCTTAAATTCTGGTTGCTTGTGCATGTCTATTTTGATAGGAGTGGAGAGGGATGGTGTGGTAATACTGGGCAAAGGTGAAAGATTGGGGATACAGTGGACCCCCGAGTTTCGTAAAAACTTCACTCCTGAAGTCTGCTCAAGTGCCATTACCGAACGAATTTACTCCCTTAAGGAAAAATTTCACGTAGGTTAGTCTATTTCAGACCCCCAAAAATACACTTCCACAAGAACTTACAAAATTATACTTACATAATTGCACGATTTCCGGGGTATTCGTTAACCGAGGGTCCACTGTAGTTAGCTGAAGTGGAAAGTAGTGGACCATTAGCCAAGGTGGAAGGTTGTGGATCATTAGCCAAGGTGGATGGCTGAGGCTCTTGCACTGATGATGGTAGTACTGGAGTACTGGCTCTTCATCTTCCTCTATTATCTGCCTTCCTTGTATCTATGCATTGAGCTCTGCCAACATTTCCTCTGAACTTTTCTACTAGTTGCATAAACTTGTATCTGCCTCGTTCTTCTTAATCATACAAATTAAAGCATCATTCAGGCCATAGGCTTGTGCTGTCTCCATTGCACGTGCCACTCTTAAGCTTATCTAAGCTCTTCATACCACCAAGATTTTTGTGTTAATGCTGATGCTTTCCAGTTCCAGAATCACTTTTTTTTTTGTTTTACCTTTCCAGTGCCATTGTTACTATCCAGAGACAAGAATGGATGATGAAAAGATCAAAAATCGATACACTAATACACACCCAAGTATGGTATTGGATGTGTACGAATGACGCATGGGTGAGGGAGGTTGTGTACAGGTCACATGTTATCTGACAATCTACCGTACATACTTTTCCCATTGACATTGTTAGTTTGTATTTACTCTTCATTGCCAAAAACACTGATCTAGTACTTTAAAGAGCTCTTTAAGTCTCACACCTTCCTTATTTAATAAATATAATTCCTTTCTTTCAGGCTAATAAGTTAAACACTTACCGATTCTGTGACAATGTTTGGACCTTTTTGATGAGTGATGTGGAGTTTAAAGAAGTTCAGGACTTTGCACAGGTGGATAAGTTGAAGATTGTGGCTTGTGACGGCAGAGGTGAGAAAGGTGAATAACAACGGACCCTTATTTGAATTTCATCACTAGAAAAGCTTGGTATCATTGTTATATTTACTTTTTGAAGTTGATTATTCTGTAAAAGATTATCATGTTGGTCACAATTTATATTGAGATGTATATGGTATGCATTAATTTTTTGGAATTTTTTATTTCTACTATGTACTTGCAATATTGCATGTCAGGAAAATATACTGGTATTTGCAAGTGTCCTATTTGAAGGCAGCCAGTATGATGAAATTTTCAAATTATTTCATAATGTGAACTTATTAATAAAAATGTGAACTAATTAATAAAAAAATTAGAAAGATTTTTTTTTTGAGCTGTGCAGTACTGTACAATAGTGTTTATTTGCTTTAGCCTTGAGGAATGTATCTCCTGTGATTTTGGAAGTTAATTGAATGTGAACATTTGCTATGTAAAAACTGAGCCTTTTGAGGTAGTCTGTAATATAAAGCAATGTAGATAAGGCACAATTCTTTGTGAATGATTTATTTTCCTTTGACTGAATTACCTATACCAATTTTGAGCGTGGATAAATTTGATACAGAATTGTTTCTGGTCATGCACTGATCTATCACTGCTAGTTGTGCTGGATATTACCTCTCAGTAGGTACAGGAGCAGAACTAAGCCTGTGATGTCCCATCTGCAGTACTTAATACCATACAATTTATTTATCTCCTGTAGCTGTAACTCTCATTTCTTCATTTTGTAACCCTTTCCATTGTTATACCTTCTTTTTGAATAACACTAGTATTCATCCATCACCTTTTCCTTAATTTATAGCTATGACCTCAGTTTCTCCCTGTCAAGAAATATCCCTTCATAAGTTTTGTGGTAAATGTGTTTTCTTTGTCTCACTCTGCCTTGGCAGGAGATAGCTGTTGTTAAAACAATTTCTTTAATTATTTTTATAGTCTTGTGCAATTTAGTGTCTCCTCTTTTCCTCTCTAGATCATGAAAACATGTCATATGCTTTCAGTTTACATTTTTATTTTTTAAGCTCATGGAAACATTTTATACCTTCCCTTCTGGCAACTTTATTTTGTTGATATCATTATGTTGTATGAACATGTTCCAGACTCGAGTCATCCTGGGAATAAATGATATGATCTCAGATGAAGTGATGTTCTGGAGAAGGGTACAGCCAGAGTGAACTTGCTGCTTGCTGCCTGTCTTGTGGTGTAGAAGCTCACTTCTCGCTGTCCTCGGAGATGGTTAGAGGAAGGGAATTATTGTGCCTGAGTGTAGTTGTACCAACACTGCCTCTCATTTTATCACTGCATCAAGAAAGCCAGAGGCAGTGGAGAGGTCATGTTTGAAAGCAGTGTGGTGTAAATATGCAGAGAATTCAGTTTAGAAACTTTAGGCAATGTTCTCACCAAAAGTATAATTCTAGAGGGTTAAGGAGGAGTTGAGGTGGTTTGGGCATGTAGAGAGGATGGAGAGGAATAAGTTGACAGAGGATGTATAAATCTAGGGTGGATGGTAGAAGTTGGAACCATCCCAGGAATGGTTGGAGGGAAGGGGTACAAAGTTTGAGTCTTGTGCATCCAGCAAATTTGAGGGAGCATGTTAGATAGAAGTGAATGGAGATATAAGTGGTTTTTAATGGATGTGCTGTTGGAGTGTGAGTAAGGCAACTTTTATGAATTAATTCAGGTTAGCCAGTTAGCTGGCCTCGAGTCCTGAAAGTGGGAAAGGCAGTGCTTACACTCTGAAGGAGAGGTGGGGATATTGTAGCTTGGAGGGCCTTCTGAACTGCATCAGCGTGCTTCTTGTAAGATGTCAATTGACGATGAACGTGTTTCCTCTCTGAGTCGCCCTACTTTAGTGGAAGATGACCAGTGTGTTAAAACAAAAAAATGTATATCCACCTTACTTTGATTCTGGTGGGTCACTGCCTCCGCAGCCAGGTCCCGGACAAGGCCTCCTGGTTGCTGGCTCGATCAACCAGTCTGTTGGTGCCACCTACCTGCAGTTCAGCCGATCAGGAACTGACTTGAGGAATTAATCAAATTCTTTCTTGAAGACAGCCACAAGTTTGTTGGTAATTCCTTTATGCTCAAAGGGAGGGTATTGAAAAGTCAAGATCCTCTTACACTCGAGTTCTTTCTTAGTGTACTTATTGCACTCCTGCTTTTTATTGGAGTCATTTTGCACTGTCTGCCAAGTCTCTTGCTTTCATATAAGTGATTTCAGTGTGTAGGTTTAGAACCAGTCCCTCCAGGAATTTTTAGGTGAAATTATCATGTACCCCTCTTACTTTTGTTCTAAGGAGTAAGTACAATTTGAAGGCCCTTAAAGGATTCTGGGTTCCCAGTAGTTCAGATGCTTGACTAGTAGCAAAGGTTTTTCTGGTTTTGCAGTTTTCCCTGCCTTGAAAAGGTATTAGTATACAGTAATATTCCTTTGAGAGAAAAAAAAAGTGGCTTGAAGAGTATCACCATTGGCTTGGTATCTCTTGTTTTGAATGTTCTAACTATCCAGTCTATCATTTTTATCATTTTTCTTGTAGCAATAGCAACACTGTTGTGATCCTTGAATGTCAGCTCGTCTGATGTATCATTTCAACATTATTGAAAGTGCTGGTCATGCATCTTATATAGCTAAGAATTTGGTTGACTGGAACAATGGGATTAGCCTAAATTAGGACTCAAAGTGGGTGAAATTGCCAGTGTGTAAATTGCATTTAGAATGCTAACTCTGCTCCAATGTAAGTTTTCTGTCAAATTTTGTACTTTTGGTGTCATTACCTTTAGAAAAAGATTCAACTTTTTTTTTTTCTGGGGAGGGGGAGATTTTTGGACATTGAGAGCGAGTTTCATTTCAGGGGTCTGGACAGGGAAAGGGTTAACCCACAATAAGTGGCTTACTCAACTTCTCAGTTAAACCATAAACACCTATACCACCTTCTTACAAAATATTTACTATAAAAGGGTTCCAGAGGCTACATATAATCACTAGGGTTAATAGCTAAGATTGTACAGTAGACAACCACCTTTTGTATGAGATACATTCCAGAAAAACAGAGCTATATGTGAAAATGTGATAGGTGGAGTGAACAGCTTGTGAGAAAAAAATAGATTACATTCTGTGCCACTTCCAGAAAAACCAAACGACTTTTTCTCGTAAATACACAATTTTGATGGGCCTCAGATTGAAGTGGTTGAAGTGGAGGGCTGGGGTTCAGCAGCTGAGGTTGATGCAGAGCTGTTACGTGAAGTATTTTGTCACATCTGTGCATAGTCACCCGCGGATAATTTCCACTAACTCGGCAGGAAAGTTATCTGCTGCTGTGGTCAGCAGAGGCATTGTCACCACTGAACTTTACGTTATGAAGCTTATTATACTAAGTCTATGAAACCATCTGTGGGTAAAGGTACAGTACACTTGTTTGCAGGTTTTCCTTCCTGCTAGCACACTGTTTTATAGTAAGATGAGGCTTACTCACGGATCACAAGGAAGTTAAGTGGTACACTTTTTTTTCCTTAATCCAGGCATTTTTTCAGTGTTATTTAGCTATATTGATTGCTTTCCCATTTTTTCAATGTGACAATTTGGGTTACGCATAACATGAGCTCTTATCTTGTACTCATTGTCTCGAATCTAACAAATTGTTCATTCCCCTCACATCAAAGGTCTTGGCTGCATGACCCACACGTGCACCACCTTTAAGCACATCTGTTACCTTTATTTTCTTCTAGGTGCACAGCGTAATGCTTAAGCTACTCGGTATATTTCCCTGCACTAGATTGCCCAATGTCCAATGCCAGACTTGGCATTGGGCGATAAAAAGTATAGGAAATGGAGCGATAACACAAGAGTGGTCGTACTATAAACCTCAAGAGGTAGAGAGTGGTGGCATGGGTGGGAGGCAAGGGTAAGAGTAAACAAAGCTAGGCTTACCATGAAATTAGAGGTCTGAGGTGTATGGGAGGGGAATTGGCCTACTCGTGCCACCGCACTAGCTGGCCATGTCTGAGTGCAAGGTGGAAATGGGTAGAGCCCCTGTGAAAGGTGGTGATCTTCAGGGTGAAAATGATAAAAAAAATGAATTGGAAACAGATGGAGGTATGAAAGGTGGTGAATGAGGCTTTTGTTTTATATACACATCAATTTTACAGGCTAAGATTTGTTATCCTACCTCAGCTCAATTTCAAAGCTCTAGCCTTATCCAAGGTATATTACCACCCCTGAGGATGCAATTCACAATAGTCGGCTAAAACCCAGTTACATACCTACTTACTGCTTGATGAACAGGGACAGCAGGTTTAAGGAAACATGCCTGTTTCTACCCAGCTAGGAATAAAACCAAAATTTTTAAAACATTCATTTTGAAAGGACCAGTAAAACCAGTAGGTCTTGATAAGTACTAAATAAATTTCAACCAATGTACAGTTATACTACCACTTCTGCTACTATACTACTACTACTACTACCCCACCTTTGATGCAGACTCCCTCTTTGACTTTTTTGTCAGTGACTGCTTTATTACACTAACTTTGATTATATTTCCCATTTAGCACTCCCCACTACCCTTATTGATTCTGCCTCTTGCATGTTCTTAAACCTTGCTGGTCTCTCATCTTCGTGTATTTCATCTCTAGCACATACAGCCCTGCAGTGCTGCATGACCCTTGTGGGTTTAGCACTTAGTTTTTATTGTACTATTATAGTACATACTACTATATTCAAATAATGCTATACTACTACAGTTGTTATTTTACTGTGTTGCTACTGTACTACTAATACACTACTACTATACAATTACTATTTAGTACTACTACTGCTATACTAATATGTACTACTATTGCTTCTATATTATACTAGTATACTATATTACTGCTGTTGCTATACAACTACTACTACACTATTACTGCCACTAGTATACTATTACTATATTACCAATGCTACTACAGTATATGATTACTATATATTACCAATGCTATTATACTATTATGTACTATATTACCAATGCTATTATACTATTACTATATTACCACTGCTATTATAATACTATATTACCACTGCTACTATACTATTACTACTATATTACCACTGCTACTATACTATTACTACTATATTACCACTGCTACTATACTATTACTACTATATTACCACTGCTACTATACTATTACTACTATATTACCACTGCTACTATACTATTACTATATTACCACTGCTACTATACTATTACTATATTACCACTGTTACTATACTATTATTACTTTATTACCACTGTTACTACTGTATTACTACTGCTACTACATTATTACTGCTATATTACCACTACTATTTACTGTATTACTGCTACACTATTATATTACTGCTACACTATTATATTACTGCTATACTATTATATTACTGCTATACTATTATATTACTGCTATACTATTATATTACTGTTATACTATTATACTACAACTATACTATTACATTACTACTACAGTATACTATTACTATTATATTATTACTATACTACAGTGGACCCCCGGATTTCTTACTGCTCCCAACTCAAACAATTATGTAAATGTATTTTTGTAAGTGCTTTTGTAAGTGTAATTTTTGGGGGTCTAAATGGACTAATCTAATTTACATTATTCCTTATGGGAACAAATTCGTTTGGTAACAGCACTCGAACAGCATTCTGGAACGAATTATTGACGAAATCCAGGGGTCCACTGTATTAGTTATATTAAGTGCTTTTGTAAGTGTATTTTTGGGGGTCTGAAATGGACTAATCTAATTTACATAATTCCTTATGGGAATAAATTTGTTCGGTAACAGCACTTTAACAGCATTCTGGAATGAAGAATGTTCGATTTCTGGGGGTCCACTGTACTATACTATTACAGTGGTCCCTCGGTTTTCGTGTTTAATCCGTTCCAGAGGGAGGCACTAAAACTGAAACACACGAAAACTGAAACCATTTTCCCCATAAGAAATAATGGAAATTCAATTAATCCGTTCCAGAAACCCATAAGTTTGGAAAAAAAAAATTTGGGGGGCCTTAAAGATAGATTTACATGCACAAATGAATGAAATGAATGTGGCACTTACCCTTACTGAAGACTGATGTTGCTGGATGGAAGAGAGATAGGAGGGAGAGGGTAGAGTCCCTAATTTTGGAAGGGAATCCCTCCATAAGGACTCTAGGTACCAAGTCCTCATCTGGGGTCACTTCCCTTCTTTGTCTTTTAATCCCACTAGGACCAGCTTGAGAGTCACTGCACACCTGTGGCACTAAATATCTCTCCAGAGAGCTCTGTGTCTGGCGGCTGTTTAAAATGTCCCTAAAATGGGACATGGAATTGTCATTGTAAAAGTAGCCAGCACGGATTGCAACATCTTTGTCAGGGTGATGTTCCTCCACAAATGATTGCACCCTACTCCACATTGCACAAATCTCCTTAATCTCTGAAGAAGGCACCTTACATCTCTCTTCCTCCACTGAAGCAATTTCCTCAGATCTGTTTTGTTGTTGTTGCAGCTCAAGCTCTTGCAGCTCTTCAGTGGTTAGATCTTCATTGTGGTCCTCCACCA
>WNWK01005047.1:102500-128027 GCA_009830355.1 Cherax destructor | reverse complement strand
TTACTACTCTCTTTACATCATCATTCCACCAATCGCTCCTTTCCTCCCGCACCCACTCGCCTGTAACCACAAACTTCTGCTGAACACTCTAACACTACATTTTTAAATCTACCCCATACATTTTCGACCCCATTGCCTACACTCTCACTAGCCCATCTATCCTCCAATAGTTGTTTATATCTTACCCTAACTGCCTCCTCTTTTAGTTTATAAACCTTCACCTCTTCTTTACTTACTGATTCTATTTTCCTTGTATCCCATCTACCTTTTACTCCCACTGTAGCTATAACTAAAAGTGATCTGATATATCTGTAGCCCTCTATAAACATGTACATCCGGAAGTCTACTCAACAGTCTTTTATCTACCAATACATAGTCCAACAAACTACTGTCATTACGCCCTACATCATATCTTGTATACTTATTTATCCTCTTTTTCTTAAAATATGTATTACCTATAACTAAACCCTTTCTATACAAAGTTCAATCAAAGGGCTCCCATTATCATTTACACCTGGCACCCCAAACTTACCTACTACACCCTCTCTGCATGTTTCTCCCACTTTAGCATTTAGGTCCCCTACCACAATTACTCTCTCATTTGGTTCAAAAGTTCCTATACATTCGCTTAACATCTCCCAAAATTCTCTCTCTCCTCTACACTCCTCTCTTCTCCAGGTGCATACACGCTTATTATGACCCACTTTTCGCATCCGACACTTATTTTAATCCACATAATCCTTGAATTTACACATTTATATTCCCTCTTTTCCTTCCATAACTGATCCTTCAACATTATTGCTACCCCTTCCTTAGCTCTAACTCTCTCAGATACTCCTGACTTAATCCCATTTATTTCTCCCCACTGAAACTCGCCTACCCCTTCAGCTTTGTTTCGCTTAGGGCCAGGACATCCAACTTCTTTTCATTCATAACATCGGCAATCATCTCTTTCTTATCATCCGCACTACATCCACGCACATTCAGACAACCCAATTTTATAAAGTTTTTCTTCTTCTCGTTTTTAGTAGATTTGTACAGGAGAAGGGGTTACTAGCCCATTGCTCCCGGCATCTTAGTCGCCTCATACGACACGCATGGCTTACGGAGGAAAGATTCTTTTCCACTTCCCCATGGACAATAGAGAAAATAAAAAGAACAAGAGCTATTAAGAAAAAGAAGAAAAACCTAGATGTGTGTATGTATATATATGCATGTGTATGCCAGTGTAGTGTGACCTAAAGTGTAAGTAGAAGTAGCTAGATATACCTGTTATCCAGCGTGTTTATGAGACAGAAAAAGACACCAGCAATCCTACCATCATGTAAAACAGTTTCAGGTTTCTGTTTCACAGTCACCTGGCATATATATATATATATATATATATATATATATATATATATATATATATATATATATATATATATATATATATATATATATATATATATATATATATTATACAATAATCGCGAGAAAGCAATACAAAATGCAAAACAACCACGGGGAGTTAAATGATAGCTCTAGGCCTTTCGTGTTGCATTCAACACATCAGGAACTTGCAATGTTGTAGGAAAAAAGAGGAATTCCAAGCTAATACGTTCAGATGAAGAGTATCTGCTCAAATCAGAACTGTGAAGATGGCATAGGTGAGTGAGTGGGAGGCTGGTTGAGAGACGAGAGATCCCTAATTGGTCAGTGAGTGGACCAGGGTAGGGAGAGGCCAGTGTTGCGGGGTTTATGTTTTCTGAGGGGTTTCCTTGTATCGTGAGGTACCATCCTTGTATCGTGAGGTACTTCCCATGTATCGTGAATCGTGAGGTTCTTCCCATGTGCCGTGAGGTACTTCCCATGTATCGTGAGGTATATAACATATATCGTGAGGTACATTCCATGTATCGTGAGATACATCCAATAAATCGTGAGGTACTTCCCATGTATCGTGAGGTACTTCCAATATATCGTGAGGTACTTCCCATGTATCTTGAGGTACTTCCCACGTTGGAACATTACAGCTGAATAACTTTTACAGACAACACAGGACCTGAGGACACAGGATGGAAGATACATACTCTTTAAAGTGTATCACCTGGAAGTTAATTCGTGGAAAGCAGTGCTTCAATACACAAAAATAACCCGCAGTTGGGAGACTGAAACGTATGACGACGCTTCGGTCACTTGTGACTTTTGAATGGTCCAAGTCGGGCCGAAATGTCGTCATAATTTTCAGTCTCCTAAGTGGGGAAAAAAACATTCTTAACACATCGCAAAATAATTTTCTTGAATGAGCATTTTGTGAAAAATAACTCAACAGCCACTTAGAGAGAGAGAGAGGAGAGAGAGAGAGAGAGAGAGAGAGAGAGAGAGAGAGAGAGAGAGAGAGAAACAATGCAGGTGCTTTTGACCGAGTATGGTACCAGGGACTCATGGCAAAACTGCAAGCAATGGGTATTGCAGGCTCTACACTGTGTCTTCTCATTAATTACGTTCTAAGCATAGTTCTCTACGGGACAGAATCAGCAGGACATCCTATTGGTGCAAGTGTTCCACAGGGAAGTGTGCTTGGGCCATTGTTATGGAATGTCTTCTTTAATGATCTTCATCTCATCCCAGAATCCCATGTATATTCAGATGACTGCACTCTGACATTTACTTATTAAAGAGAGGAAATTCCAGCTGCTCTAAGCTACATCAATCACCAGCTTTCAGCTATATCAACCTGTCACATTTGCTCCTGAGAAAACACAAATGTTGATGGTCTCTAGGCACCATGATGGTAATGCTGGAGCAGTGGTAAGAATGAATGGGAAAGTGTTAGTACCCAGGGACGAAGTTGATATCCTTGCAGTGAAATTTGACTCCAAACTAACCATGAAGAACCACGTTGTAAATCTTGCAAACTAGGCAGCCTGGAAGCTTACGGCACTGTGACGTATCTCGCATCTGCTAGACAGTAGAGGTTGCAAGATTGAGTATGCTCCACTTTCTTGGATTGCCTGCTCTCTATCTCATCTTCGACTTCTTGACTGAATAGAGAACAGAGCAAGAAAACTTATCTCTCACCTGGACCCATCCTGGATGAATCTGTCATTTCAGCAGAGCCTTCAACACCGGAAGGATGTGGGTGGCCTTACTTGTCTGTACAAGGCCGACATTGTCAGAGTACCATACTTGGTTCCACTCCGAGGACAGCGAGAAGTGAGCTTCTACACAACAAGACGGGCAGCAAGCAGCTGTACCCTTCTCCATAACATCACTTAATCTGAGATCATTTATTCCCAGGATGACTCGAGTCTGCAACATGTTCGTACAGCATAAAGATATCAGCGAAATAAAGTCAGTTGATCAAATGAAATTGCTGTCACACAAATGGCCCCAACTTCATCCTGTACCATACTTGTATGTTTCATAACAATAAAAATGCTTTCAAATGAGCTGATGTAGGTAACAGCTCTTAGCTTGTAAATAAATTTAGGAACCTTAACATAACCTTGTAAAACCCTGTGTAAAAAAAAAAATAAAAAGGAGAGAGAGAAATAAATATCTTGTAGTTTCCAAACAGTTGATGATCACAAAATTCATGAAGGCATCCTTATGGCCGGGGTCAGACTCTGCCCTAGCCATCAAGAAGGGTCATCTTTAAGTCTCGGCAGGCAAGAGTTTCACCTTTAGCTCCTGCCGCGGTCGCCAGCCTAGCACCCTCAACTTACACACATACACACACACATACGAGCTTTGAATCGACCCCTGCAACCCCATATAGGTGAGTACACACATACTTATTGCATCTCTGTATATATGTATATAGAGAGAGAGAGATGCAATAAGATCACAGTAAACAGGTGATATCACAATATGCAAAATAACCGCAGTGAAAAAATAGTGAAATTCCAAGTTCCTTCTTGATAATGTGAGAAATCACGAAAGTACTTGGAATTTCATATTTTTTTCACTATGGTTATTTTGCACATATTTAGAGATGTAGAGAGGGCTGAGCTTCAGGAATTCAGGTTAAGACCTGTCTTGAATCTCGCAGCGAGATCCATTACCGCAAGAGATCCGAGGGGATGTTAAATCCTAACGTTCATCAGCGGGACTACGCAACGAATGTAATCCCAGTGAAGGTAACTTAACACTGCCATCTGCATTTATCCTTTCCAAATGCCAACAAAGCAAACATTGTATGATACTGAGCTTTGGTAGGGAACGTGTTGTGTTGTAGTTGCTGGCTGCAAGTTAATGTGGTGGTGATTCTTGTTTGTGGCGGAGAAGGAACTACTGTGTTATATTAGCTAGAAATGTTAATGAGATCTGAAGTAAGTTGAGCTTACGAGTTCGGGTCAAACTTGATGTTTATAGACTCATGTGTTGACAGAGAGAGAGAGAGAGAGAGAGAGAGAGAGAGAGAGAGAGAGAGAGAGAGAGAGAGAGAGAAAAGCATTCAGACAAACGCACATATAAAGAGTAAGAAAACCCTTGCAAACAAGAGAACAGCCTTAGCGGGTAAATGCAGACTCAGACTAGCAGCTACAGCAAGGAACACCACCTTGAGGTACCGCTTATGTTCCCTCTTAAGCAAGGGATTTACTTCAGATATAAATCTTGTGTTGGCAAGAGTGCGGCTGTAATTCCGGCCAGTGGGACCTCATGGGAAGACCTGGGGACCACGACATGAGATGCTGGTTGAGTGGGACCTCATGGGAAGACCTGGGGACCACGACATGAGATGCTGGTTGAGTGGAACCTCATGGGAAGACCTGGGGACCACGACATGAGATGCTGGTTGAGTGGGACCTCATGGGAAGACCTGGGGACCACGACATGAGATGCTGGTTGAGTGGGACCTCATGGGAAGACCTGGGGACCACGACATGAGATGCTGGTTGAGTGGGACCTCATGGGAAGACCTGGGGACCACGACATGAGATGCTGGTTGAGTGGAACCTCATGGGAAGACCTGGGGACCACGACATGAGATGCTGGTTGAGTGGAACCTCATGGGAAGACCTGGGGACCACGACATGAGATGCTGGTTGAGTGGGACCTCATGGGAAGACCTGGGGACCACGACATGAGATGCTGGTTGAGTGGGACCTCATGGGAAGACCTGGGGACCACGACATGAGATGCTGGATGAACGGGACCTCATGGGAAGACCTGGGGACCACGACATGAGATGCTGGATGAACGGGACCTTCTGAGAAAGACCTGGGGACCACACGCCACAAGATGATGGATGAATGGGACCTTCAGGGAAGACCTGAGGACCACGACACGAGATACTGAACGAGAGATATAATTATCTCCCTTATATTAAGCAGCGGAGACGTGGATGCTGGAGGTGGCGGAGAGGAAGGACACCATAGTTTGTTATCAGATGCAGCTCTGAAGACTGGTAGGTCACTCAGCGCTAGACGTTGGAGGCTCGACCCTCCGTCCGTTGTTTCTACTAGTTGAATGAGACCCTTGTTCAGTACTTAAGAATCTTTGTCGTGGGTACATTTCTCCAACTAGTGGCTTTAAGTGAATCATTTATCTACGTGGGGATTTCTTAAACTATCTGTATTCTGCTACTACTTCTGTTGCTACTACTACTACTACTACTACTACTATTACTACTACTACTACTACTATTACTACTACTACTGCTGCTGCTACTACTACTATTACTATTACAGCTATCACTATTACCACTACTACTTCCACTGATACTGCTGCTACTACTACTATTATTGTTACTACTATTACTGCTGTTGCTAATACTACTACTACTACTACTACTAATAATAATAATAATAATAATACTGCTGTTGCTCCTGCTGCTACTACTACTACAACTGCTGTTACTACTACTACCACTCGCCTTAAGTGGCTCTCTGTGACCTAGTGCCTCGTTAAATCCAATGTTAGCAAGGTACTTGTCCTTCTGGTTGTTTAATGACGCCATTGTTTTTAGAACTTACAACTTCAGCGGGTAATTTATTCCACTGAGTTATAATCTGGTTTGCCTCTTACCTACATTTGTGTTGCACCTCGCGTCTCGAGGTTTCATTCCAATGTTTTTGGATAGTGACTTCCTTTGCAGTTCAGGTAGTCCATCGCATTTTAGTATATGAAAATCGTTCAAGTGAGAGAGAGAGAGAGACAGACAGACAGACAAAAAAGGAGACAGAGACCAAGGGATAGAGACTAAGTGTCGTTCTACCCACATTTCCTGTTGAGGTGCAATAGATTTCGTTGTCTTTTACTAGTGAAACGCACGGCTGCTTCATTACTCTAGCGTTAGCAGTGTCAGTAATATTAGTATGGGGGGATGAAAGCAAGATGCGTACGAGCTGCAGTTGCAGCAGTACCACTAGTAATACCAGCAGCAACAGCAGTGCAGTGTTAGTAGCAACAACAGTAATACTAGCAGCAACAACGGAATAGTGTTAGTAGCAGCACCAACGGTGCAAATAACAGCACCGTTGGTAACCATCACAGCTCCAAGAAAACTCTGAACCAGCAAGCTCACATTGCATGTTTTATTTCCATTCCCTTTCTCCTCTATCCGCAACTGCGCCTTTGTCTTTCCTCTCTCTCTCCCCCTTTAATCTCCTTTCCCTCTCCTCTCCCTCTCCCTGAACTCCTCCCTCAGCCTCTCCCTCCACAGTCCATCCCTCAGCCTCTCCCTCCACAGTCCATCCCTCAGCCTCTCCCTCCACAGTCCATCCCTCAGCCTCTCCCTCCACAGTCCATCCCTCACCCTAAACAACACCGGGATACCAACACTCTCAGGGACAACTCTCCAAGATATTAGCTGCCTAGTTATCTCTTCCCGTTATGGTCAAGATAGACTAATTTTTGCTAACTTAACCCAGTCTTAGAATAACAGACATCTAGTTGAGGAATTAGACACATGTGAATGTTAAGACAGAAGAAGAGGTGGTCAGTCCCTCGCCTTGCAGAGTTATACACAGAAGACAGTGGAAGAACAAATAAGAAAATGACACAGTAAGCTTTCGCAGAAGTCTAGATCGGGCACAAATCAACAAAATATAATTCGTGTGAAAATGGCAGTCGTATTTGCAAGACAAGTGGACCAAACTCTTTCGTCTGGTGACACGTGCCTCTGGATAATAATCCCCCCCCCCTCTCTTCCTTCCCTCTCACTCATTCCAATTCCAAATATTCTCATCATGGCAATTCCAAACTCCGGTCGGAAATCAAGAGTATTCACCACTGGGAATTTTTCCTGCGAGGAGGGAGGAGAGAGAGAGAGAGAGAGAGAGAGAGAGAGAGAGAGAGAGAGAAAG
The DNA here is from genome assembly GCA_009830355.1 of Cherax destructor. Lineage (NCBI taxonomy): Eukaryota > Metazoa > Arthropoda > Malacostraca > Decapoda > Parastacidae > Cherax > Cherax destructor. Next base: position 120,732 of record WNWK01005047.1, on the reverse strand, counting down.
AGAGAGAGAGAGAGGCATGTCAGCAGGTGAAGGTAGGTGAGTGACAGGTGACAGAATGGTAATGCCTTGCTGACACTAATACTGGCGTCACCAACGCCACGGACTGGCACACTTTCAGTGTGACTTTATATTTACTTGCATTATAAGTGCGAGCACAAGTACACTCCCGTACGTTACTGCCAGTTAGTTGTGTACATTATTAGGCACTTGTCGATCGCTTGAGCTCATCAATATTTAGTTGTATGAGTCGAGTGTTTGTGTGTGAGTGTCTTTGTGTATACATGCACACACACACACACACAATACTCTAAAGTCCATCAAATCAGAAACTACTCCTTGCTCATGTGGAGATAAATCCACCCCGGCGCTTTTAAGGGAGAAATCAGGGAAGAATTACAAGACCAATATACACTTTCTTGGAGTTCCCGGGCAGCGTGTCCAAGCGTGTCTAGCCTCCTGATGCTCAAAGAAATGCACCAACTTAAAAACATTATCCATTTTAAATGGAATTTCATCTTTTCATATTCGGCAGCTACCCTGAAAGATTTTTTTTTTTTTTTTTGAGGTGAATGTCATTCATGTTTGATGTGGACTCTGAGATGTTCAGCGACTACCACTGGAGGAGGGAGACATTAAGTGGTACTACTGAGGGAGGAAGGTAAGTGGTACTACCACTGGAGGAGGGAGGTAGTAAGTGGTACTACCACTGGAGGAAGGAGGTAGTAAGTGGTACTACCACTGGAGGAGGGAGGTAGTAAGTGGTACTACCACTGGAGGGAGGTAGTAGGTGGTACTACCACTGAAGGAAGATGGTAGTAAGTGCTACTACCACTGAAGGAGGGTGGTAGTAAGTGCTACTACCACTGGAGGAAGATGGTAGTAAGTGGTACTACCACTGGAGGAGGAAGGTAGTAGGTGCTACTACCACTGGAGGAGGGAGTAAGTGCTACTTCCACTGGAGGAAAGTATTACTTTTAAAATCTTTACGTCACCTTAACGTCACTGGAACAATTCACATCCAATCAGAAGTTCCTGAACAATGTTCCATTTGAGAACGTTTCGCTCTGTGTAGAGCTTTCTCAAGTCCTGACTTGGTAGAGCACTTCACAGAGCGAAACGTTGCACCAGTGGAAGATTGTTCAGAAACGTTGTGTCGTTTTCCCAGCACTTGTTGTCAGTGCAGCGTTTCACCTATATCAAATTTAATGTAAAATGTAGTAACTAAATTTATCAACTCGTAAACTGATAATGGTCCAAGAGGGACCGAAACAACTCCCAGCTGTGTCAGGAGAAACAATATTCCGATTCTAAGAATCATGGGGTTGAACTCCCATTTCATGGATTGGCGATGCAAATCTGCGGTACATGACCCACCTTGAATCATTCAAAAATCCTGCCCACATATATTACAAAAATTATTAACTCTGCCTTTTGTTTTGTTTTTACTTTTTTTTCAATAAATCGAGGGGGGGAAGGGAGCGCATTTTTTGATAAATTATTAGGAGTGGTAACAGGTTTTCCTCCTTGCTAATTTAATTGAGGACAGCACGAGAATGACATAATTTTTTTCGAATTTGTTTATTTGGCTCACACAGACAGACAGACAGACAGACACACACACACACACACACACATGCACACACACACACACACACACACATACACACACACACACACACACACACACACACATTTACACGGCCACATAAAACAAGAAAATGGCTGAGGAAGGAAGGAAGGAAAGAAGGAAGGAAGGAAAGAAGAAAGGAAGAAGGGGCACTTACAGAAGACGACAGAGAGATATACTAGAATTAGAGAAGAATGGAGGAGGTTTTTCACTGAGACAGATCAAGCTGTTGGTTGTCCCGATAAAAAAAATTCGACTGTTTAAAAAAGAAAAAAACGTTTTGCTGGAACCCAAAGTTTTTTGAATTATCTTTAAATTTGATGTAAAAAACTACTTTCAATTGTACCTTTGTGTGTTTATAGATCATGTTAATTAATAACACATACACATCACACCAATTAATTCTTTATGCAGAAATTGGTTGCAGCATGGGAAGGCATGGGAAGCCATGGGAAGGCCACTCTCTCCCATACTCGCTACCATTTATATATATATAATCTGAACTCTTATATCAAACACAATTTTTTCAGTTTTTTCTAGATTTCTGTGCACACCAGGCGCCACTCCCCTCCTTCCTCGTCACCTGGTATTTCGCCTTTTTTATTTCTTTTCCTCTTTCCCCGCCACCTCTTTCATCGCCCATGTTGTCTCTATCGTGTTTTCGCATACCATCCCATGACCTCCCTCGCCCCTCCTGCCTTTTTCTCTGCTGGTTCCGAGTTCCTGCTTCCCCCCCCCCCCCCGCTCGTTCAGAGATGGTGTTGCTGGGCCTCTGTGCACCTGCTGGTCTCCTTGTATGACAAAGACTACAGCAACACAATATATGAGTCTGTGACACCACATTCAGAGGCCGCAGTATGTCTGAGATTCTTCAACACTCTTTTCAACACTGCAGTGTTGCGATGTCTTCAGTTTCAATACTAGGCGTCAGATGTTTGCCATCTGACTCAACAACAGTAGTCTGGGTACACTGACGTCACTTTTCAACACCCGCAAGGGAAACTCTGACACTAGTGCCATCGTTATTTTGTGAATGTTGACATCAGTGTCAGAGCTAGTCTGTGTCACACTGACCCCAGTCTAGGCACTAGTCTGTGGCACGCCGACCTCAGTTTCACCTCTAGTCTGTGTCACGCTGACCTCAGTTTCAACCCTAGTCTGTGTCACGCTGACCTCAGTTTCAACCCTAGTCTGTGGCACGCCGACCTCAGTTTCACCTCTAGTCTGTGTCACACTGACCTCAGTATCAACCCTAGTCTGTGTCACACTGACCCCAGTCTAGGCACTAGTCTGTGGCACGCCGACCTCAGTTTCACCTCTAGTCTGTGTCACATTGACCTCAGTATCAACCCTAGTCTGTGTCACACTGGTATCCAGGAATTTTCAAGCAAAATCGTCTTTTATTTCAGTGTTGTCCCTTAACTCACTGGTTTTTAGCATTAAAAACAGACAACCACGAGAGGCTTATAATCTCACAGCGCATATACACCGAGAAGTTTTGAATGTAATACAAATTATAGGTATTAGAGTGTGCTTAATCCAAATTATAGATATTAAAGTGTTCGTAATCCAATTTATTGGTATTAAAAATGTCCTTAACCCTAATTAGTGGTATTAAAGTATTCTTAATCCAAATTATAGGTATTAAAGTGTCTTTAATCCAAATTATAGGTATTAAAGTGTCTTTAATCCAAATTATAGGTATTAAAGTGTCCCAGACAGGTGGTGCACAAGTGACATACAACCTTAATGATCCACGTCTGGTCGACAGGTTTTAAACCTCAAAAAAAATACTTAAGAAGCAATTAAGAGAATATTTGATAGCCGTCTTCTGTGCTATTTAAACGCGGTCAAAATTACGCGTAAAAACCCGCTAAAAAAAACAAAGAGCCCACATATGCGCTTAGAGCCATGTGATAGTGAGCAGGGGATAAATGTTGTATTAGCGAGTATGAGGAAGAAGATCATCCAGGGTTCGAAACACGCTTTTTTAAAAGGACAACGTTTCGTTTTGTGTAGAGCCTTGTCATATCATGTTTCGTTCTGGGCAGAGCCTTGTCATGTCATGTTTCGTTCTGTGTAGAGCCTTGTCATGTTTCGTTCTGGGTAGAGCCTTGTCATGTCATGTTTCGTTCTGTGTAGAGCCTTGTCATGTTTCGTTCTGGGTAGAGCCTTGTCATGTCATGTTTTGCACTTTGTAAGGCTTCATGGTTTACCTTTTTTGTAGAGCTTCGTCAGATCATGTTTAGCTCTGTGTAGAGCTTTTGTCAAGTTATGCTTCGCTGTCTGTTAGTTTTATCAAGACATGTTTCGGTGACTGTTGAGCTTTGTCAAGTCATGGTTCAGTCTGTGTAGAGCTTTATCATGTTTTAGTCTGTGTAGAACTTTATCAAGTCATGTTTCAGCCTGGGAAGAGCTTTATCAAGTCATGTTTCAGTCTGGGAAGAGTTTTATCAAGTCATGTTTCAGCCTGGGAAGAGCTTTATCAAGTCATGTTTCAGCCTGTGAAGAGCTTTATCACGCCATGTTTCGCTCTGTGAAGAGCTTTATCACGCCATGTTTCGCTCTGTGAAGAACTTTATCACGCCATGTTTCGCTCTGGGAAGAGCTTTATCACGTCGTGCGAAGACACGATGAAGCTCAACAGAGCGAAACATAACAATGAACTAAACAAAGCGAAACGCTTTGTGTAGTTCTTTAGTTAACGTTAATTACCGTCGTCCCATCCACAGGTGTGTAGATGAGAGTTAGGAGAGAGAGACAGAGACAGAGAGAGACAAAGACAGAGAGAGAGAGAGAGAGTGGTAGGTTGGTGGAGCACAGAGTCGTGTTCCTCCACATTGCTACAAGCAAGCAAGATGTGTCAGGAATTTCTAAAGTGATCCGGAAAAAAAAAAAGGAGATCGCTTTCTTTGTATCCATTTTGTTATATATATGAAAAAAATTCTCTCTTTTTTTTTTTTCTGTCCGTTCATTTTTTTGCACATTAAATGATTTTAGTTTTATTTTTGAATATCAACCGAACACAATTTTTGGGGAGGGACTAAACAATTTCGCCCCCCCCCCCAAAAAAAATATTAATCATTAAAGAAAAAAAAAAATCTCTATTAAAAGTAAAAAAAAAGTCTTTAAATTATCCATTAAAAAATAATAAAATTATTAAGCAAAAAATGTAACAAAAAAATATTAATTAATAAAACAAAATAAACAGTATATTAAAAAAAGGCAAACAAATTATATTAATCAGTAAAAAATGGAATAAAAGTTGTCACTATTTATTAAATAAAAATAAAATGAAAAATATTAACCTTTTTATTTTCAATAAAAAAAATAAAAAATGAATATTTTTTCAGGAAAACTGAAAAAAAAATATTAATATTTTTCATTAATAAAAAAGTTAAGTCACACTATTAAAAAAATAAAATCCCATTATTTCAATAAATAAATAAAAAATATAATTCACATTATTTCAATAAAAAAAATATTAACATTATTAGTTGAAAAAAAAAAATATGCTATCAAAGTAAAAATATTAAAAAATAGTTATAAAAATGAAAGGTTGATCAATAAAAAAAATAAAAAGAACTTTTATTCTGCAAAAAAAAAATTGCCAGCTGCATTTTGTTCAGGAAAAAAGAAAAAAGAAAAATAGTACACAAGAATATATTTCAGAATATATACTTCGTAATATGTTTTAGAATATGCTTCTTAATATGTTTCATGATATAATTCAGAATATATTTTGAAATTATATTTCGGAATATACTTTATAATATATTTCAGAATATACTTTATAATATTATTTCAGAAAGACGGAAACTGTAGACGGTATGGGCTTGTGTTATGTAGATATATACCTCTTCAACGAAACAAGGGCCTGAGCATCCTTGCTGGTAGGTCTCCTATACATTTTGAAGAGAAGTTGTCGAAGTTGGGAGACCTACACAGGAGGACGTCGAGGAAAGGAAGTTTGCCTCCCTTTTCTAGTTCTAGTGCAAACTTTATAGATGACTCGACAGGTTCTGTTTTCGTTGAGGAAGACCTGGATATTATAATGTCTAGGACAGTACACCACGATATCGTCAACGAATCTTAGCCAGGAAACGGTGCTGGGAATGAAGGTGCTAATTCTTTCGGTCTCCAAGTTTACAATGAAGAGGTTGGCAAGCACAGCACTGAGAAGGCTGCCCAATGCCATTGTTTGTAGCAGTTATCCTGATACTTGAAGAAATTTAAATTGACACAAAGATCCACTAAACTTATGAAGTCTTCGAGAAGTAATGGGTGGTTATGGTTTTCGGTGAGCCTTTGTCTCAGAATATTTATGGCATCAGTAGGGACGTTGGTAGAGTCGTGACATCGAAAGAAGCCATGCTCTTGTTTTTGACATCAAGTTGGAAACGCGAGGGAGATCACCTGAATTATTGAGGTGCTTGGCTAATGGTACCTAGAAGTGCTGAAGGATTACTTGACAAGGTGGCCATCTAATCTATGTGGTGAGAACCCTATGCCTGAAACGACAGGACGTAGTGGGATGCCAAGCTGATGTATCTTAGGAAGGCCATAAAGACGTACTGACTTTTGTTGTCCCGGTAAAATATTTAGAAGCTCCTTGCCTTGTTTTGATTTACGTAGGATGTAAGGGGCTTTTTGGTGAAAAGTTTTGATACTGTCAAGGAGCAGTGGTTCTGAAACAGGCTGGTTTGTGTTGACATCATAAAGAAAGGGAGATGTATGAGCATTCCCAAACCTTTACACGTCTTCAGTTTCCACCTTTCTTAATCCTGGCGTTCAGGGTTATGGCACAAGCTGCCCTTAACAAATCCCCCACGGAACATTCTTCCAAACAGTTCATAGTGCTTCCGTGTGGTGCTGTTGCCAGGAATAACCGACAAGTGCTTGATAGAAGCAATATAAATGCTTACACCATGAATTCATTCTCCATCAAAGACCTCATTACGAAGCATGGTGTCCACAGCAGCGTCTACACTATTTTCTGTGGACAATGTAACAAGAAATATGTAGGAAAAACAGGCAGAAATCTTTCAATCATCCTAAGTGAACATCGAAAAGCCAGTAAAAGGGACGACTTTAAAAACACCTGTGTCCTTCACAGGAGCTCATGACCTTAAACGCTAACAGTGCCGGGAAGCCTCACTAATCACCGTCACCGACAAAGGAAGGTACGGACAAAATTTCATAAACACTGACCAAGGTCAACCATCCTCACAACACAGGAATCATGTGACCTCATGCGCTATCTGACGCCATCTTAAAATACCTCACTCGCATTTTCATTAGGTCACTTCATGTCATTCACACCTCACTTTCAGTGTATATATACTGTTGTTTTCCAACCTTTGTTAGAAGGGATCAAGGTTCCATGTCCGATACGTTTTCTAATAAACAACGTTTGCTCACCTACCTTTTTAAATCTTTTTTTTTCGGTATAAGTTATCAAGACTTTATCTGTTATGGATCACAGGTGGTTATCTTGATTCACATGACTAGCAACACATTATTTTGATTATGTTATGGATTACCGGGTGTTATTTTATCTCAGTCATGAATTACGTAGACCTTTATCTTGATTGATATAGATTACCGTACGTTATTGATGCTTAGTTATGGATTACATTACGCTATCTTCACTGTTATTAGTTATAGGGGGTTATCAAGGCTCACTTATTCCTAACATTACGTTATCCTGTCTCAGTCTTCCGTGTTCCTCGTTGCACACACCTTTTGCCTCCCTATTTCATAATTAGTAGCGAAATTGGCATCTCATCGCCCCTCTCATTTACAATCATTTCTCGCAACTAATAACAACTTGATAAACACAGAGAGACTTACACCTCTGGATGTATGTAAACACAGAGAGACTTACACCTCTGGATGTATGTAAACACAGAGAGACTTACACCTCTGGATGTATATAAACATATGTACATCGCTTGGTAGGTAAACAGGAGAAATCTACAGCTCTAGATGTATAAAAAAAGATGTACAAATCTAATTGTATGTATACTACTTAGTGCAAATACAGTAGTGTATATACAGTGAAGTATACAACAACTTTTAGTAACTTATTGCAACTTATAACAACTTATTACAACTTATAACAACTTGAAATAATTTATAATTGCGTCTTAAGCTGCATTATTTTTTTCTAACTTGTTTACTGCTCTAAATTCTAAATTATTAAGAGTAGCACAGTGGTAGCGCCTCCGGATCACAACCGAGGAACCCGGGTGCCATCCCCGGGCGAGTGGAGATCGTGGGAAACTCTCCTTACACCTATTTGGCCCTGCTCGTCTAACATTAGGTGTGTAGGTGTTAGTCTTTTGGTGCCTAGGTGTTAGTCTTTTGGTGCCTAGGTGTTAGTCTTTTGGTGCCTAGGTGTTAGTCTTTTGGTGCCTAGGTGTTAGTCTTTTGGTGCCTAGGTGTTAGTCTTTTGGTGTCTAGGTGTTAGTCTTTTGGTGCCTAGGTGTTAGTCTTTTGGTGTCTAGGTTTTAGTCTTTTGGTGTCTAGGTGTTAGTCTTTTGGTGTCTAGGTGTTAGTCTTTTGGTGCCTAGGTTATAGTCTTTGGTGCCTAGGTGTTAGTCTTTTGGCGCCTAGGTGTTAGTCTTTTGGTGCCTAGGTGTTAGTCTTTTGTGGTGGGCATCATCCTGGAAGGGAGGGAGGGATGTCAGTAGGCCACAGATATGGCTGAGTTTAGAAATGTGCTGAGGGTTATGACAACAGCTCTTGAGTTTCCTTCCTCAGCGGGTGACGCCATACAAGGGGACTCTACCTGGAGGCGAGATGCTCACATCGTCAGCAAACATCACCAGCGAAATGTTTCGGTACAAATACTTGTATGTAGAGGATATTTTTGCACCACTTGGGACGACAAGCGGGACAGACTTTGACAAAATGGATGAAAGTCGCCACACCGCGGCTGGAGCAACTCGCCAATAAACCCGCGCATTGGAGAGGACACTCATAACGACGGGACGTTCTGTCCTCGGCCAGTGTCAAGTCCAGGACGGACCGAAACGTCGCCATACACTCTCTTCGAAGAGATGATAAATTGTGAAAATACTGTAACAAGTTCTTGGACCAACTTGACAGTGACACTCACGGCATTAAATACAGAGAACAATGGGGTAAAAATGGATAAGCTCTCTATCTTGGCACATCATCAGAGGCTAGTTCAAACAAGGATTTATTAACCAAAAACCAGCAATTATTAGAGTAACCTTGTGACGACGTTTCGGTCTTTCTTGGACCATTGTCAAGTCAGTTGTGACTTAACGGTCCAGGAGACACCAAAACGTCGTCATAAGGATTCTCTCCTAAGTGCGGGTTATTTATGAACTGTTCCAGCCTCGGTATTGTGACCTTTTCATTATTTCTCCAAGATTTCATTGTCTACGGGAAACCCACACAGGTGTTCAACTAATATACTTTTTTTTTTCAGCAGTCACGAGGACGTCTTGAAGATCAGCGCCAAATCTGGATTATTTCTCAGAGCTTTCATTATCTTGAGTCTGGAAGTCTAGACTAAGAAAATGCGACCTTGCGCACGCAATTTACTTAGAAACTTAGTAGGTGAAAAAATTAGCTTAGCAGTCGAAGAAGAGATTAATGAAAATTCGAAGAAGGCAGTGGAAACACTCATGGAAAAACTCAGTGAGAAATATAGAAAGAAATTATTCCCTTTCCTAGATCTCAATAGTTTGAAGAAACTCGCTAAAGTTTAATGTATATCGAATGCCTTTAATCCCATCCTCTTCCCCCAACCCCCCCAAAAAAAGGTGATATTAAACCGTCTCGTCACAATATTACAAGATGAAAGGAGAGTTCCTACTTCCTGCTTCCTGAAAGTATATATGATATGCAGCGGTGACTTGCTCGTTCAAGACTATAGTTACATTTTCGACGTCTTCCTCAAAGTGAAATTCCCTCCCCCAAACACTTCTTCCAGAAAGGAGGCCGAAAACCTTAACAGTTCTGTGTCAACACCAGAGAATCGCTAACCGCAGGAGAATATTTTTACTTGAAGGTCACGCCGCTGCCATTAATGTCACCCCTGGCACTTAGGAAGAGTGGAATAGATGCCTCTTTTCTGACTGTCATAGACCATCAGTAGCACCTATAAACCTTCTATATATATAACCACTGTGGCCTAACTAGGCTCAATATACTTTACCATTGTGTCCTCACTACACATAATCACTGTGACTTAATTATTGTAATATATATATGTATATATATCATACACATTCGACCCGTGACAAGTGGTCCGATAATTACCTTAGGTTGAATATAATTGTGTTATTCCCATTCCGAAAATCACTATGCTGTTAATTAAGCACGGCTGTTATTATATTCACAAGGAAGCGCTAAATGCATAAGGGTCATACAGCGCCTGAGGAATCGAAGTAATCAGATTTAAAGCAAGGCAGCAGCAGTTAGTTATACACTGACAGATGACTGTATGAGACAACCAGAGAACTGTCAGCATTGTACCACCTTTGGGGACGACTACTTCTACGTAAACATGAAACAACATCCGACCAAAAGATGTTACTTCCCTGCTCTTCTGTGTCACCATCCACTCAGATTACTGAGTGTCACTCTGGTGGCACTCAGATCACTGAGTGTCACCATGGTGGCCCTCAGACCACTGAGTCGAACACGGGTAAGCCTGACAATTCCCCACCCAGGATATCTGCTGAGGGCTGACAACAGTACGGCTGACTCCTCTTCTGTCTAGATAGCTGAGGCAATCATAGTATAGCAAAAGGCTCTCTTCCCACCGTCCTCTCCTTCCGGCCACACTGCCGAGAAACAATGAAAGAAAAGGAAATAATAGGCCGTATTACACAACCAAGCGTGGATAATTTAGGACACATGAGAGGAAAAGTTTGAAATGTTTAGGTTCTAGACAAAATAAACTGGATTTAGATTTTGCCTACGAAGTGGCTAGTTTATTGTACATCCCATACCCATCCTGCAGAGGGCAGCGCAAGAGCATATGGATACACAAAAATCCTAGGAACTAGGCTCCAAAAGGGTTAACAGGAGCACATCTGAATTTATATCTACGTTTGACTTAACTGTTACAAGCAAATTTAAGCGATTTGCTTAATATAGCTGGTATATTATTTACATTAATAAGATAGCTTGACATGTCACATAAGTTATTATGCTGTTTTTTTAGTATACTATTCCTCAATAAGTCGACAATTAATCACATGATAGTGACCTCAGGGCTGGCCACATGATAGTGACCTCAGGGCTGGTCACATGATAGTGACCTCAGGGCTGGTCACATGATAGTGACCTCAGGTCTAGCCACATGATAGTGACCTCAGGGCTGGTCACATGCTTTGCATTTAGTTTGATGATCATCTGTATGTTTGTCAAACTGACATAAGTACTTTTAACCAAGCCTGAGCTTTGTTTCAAGTTCTTCTGGCAGTTTGGCAGACGAGAGTTATTCTTATGGACTTGATAAAGCTCACACTTGAGTGTATTGTGTTGGTCCTTGGACTTGATAAAGCTCCCACTTGAGTAAGTAGTGTGTTGCTCCTTGGACTTGATGCATCCTACATTTCAGTATTTAGTGTTCTTCCTTTGACTTGAAAATGTTCGCACTTGAACACACTCTTCAGTCAAGGTTCTGCTTGCTACGTCTTCTTGTTCACTCCAGCTTAAAAATAAACAATATTTGCTTCTCCCAGGCGTCGCAATATAGGTACACTGGCCTAGGAAATATTGATATGAATGCGCTTGGAACAGGTCAAGCTCTTCTGGGTATCACAGGGTTAAGTCTCATCAGTCCTGACGGAAAGGAAATTCCAATGGTAGCTTGTTCTTCATTGTGTGTCTTGACAAATGCGCGTTGCTCCGGATCAGAGGTATTTGTTGGCGACAAGTTGATAAATGAGACAGTAAACAACCGCAGGTGTTCCACATGTGTCTGTGTTCGTCCACCTGCCAAGTAGAGTCACTGACGCTAAATCCGTGAAGGTATAACCAACGTTGCGTTAGAAAATAGGTATCTTTATTGAGATGCAGCTGCTCCTCCACACCTGTCAGGTTTGCTTACCTACATCCATTTAGGGGAATTTTCCTACGAGGATTTGAGCGTATGAGCATCAGCGAGGGTGGTAGTGTTTTGTTCGTCAGGAAACAGGACAGGTGTTTCCTGACAGGTCTTAGGCAAGTGACGTCCCTCTAACTGACTCTTTTAGTCATAAGACCGACACTAACCTGTCAAAAAATTAAAGAATGTTTTACTGGGTAAATTCATCGTCGTTTCAACCGTCCATACGGGTTAAGTGCACTGAGGGGTGTATGTCTCTCAGTGTATATACACTGAGAGTTAACTTTAAACCCTATTATAGATATTGAAAATGTTCCCTACTGGTGATGAACAGCAGACATGCTGCCTTAATGACCCTCGTGTAGTCGACTGGATTCAAACTTCACTAACCAACAGTCACTCTTAGTATGGGCGGCCTAGCACCACTCACAGTATGGACGGCCTAGCACCACCCACAGTATGGACAGCCTAGCACCACCCACAGTATGGACAGCCTAGCACCACCCACAGTATGGACGGCCCAGCACCACCCACAGTATGGACGGCCTAGCACCACTCACAGTATGAGCGGCCTAGCACAACTCACAGTATGGACAGCCTAGCACCACTCACAGTATGGACGGCCTAGCACCACCCACAGTATGGACAGCCTAGCACCACTCACAGTATGGACAGCCTAGCACCACCCACAGTATGGACGGCCTAGCACCACTCACAGTATGGACGGCCTAGCACCACCCACAGTATGGACAGCCTAGCACCACTCACAGTATGGACAGCCTAGCACCACTCACAGTATGGACGGCCTAGCACCACTCACAGTATGGACGGCCTAGCACCACTCACAGTATGGACAGCCTAGCACCACCCACAGTATGGACGGCCTAGCACCACCCACAGTATGGACGGCCTAGCACCACTCACAGTATGGACGGCCTAGCACCACCCACAGTATGGACAGTCTAGCACCACCCACAGTATGGACGGCCTAGCACCACTCACAGTATGGACAGCCTAGCACCACTCACAGTATGGACGGCCTAGCACCACTCACAGTATGGACGGCCTAGCACCACTCACAGTATGGACGGCCTAGCACCACTCACAGTATGGACGGCCTAGCACCACCCACAGTATGGACAGCCTAGCACCACCCACAGTATGGACGGCCTAGCACCACTCACAGTATGGACAGTCTAGCACCACTCACAGTATGGACGGCCTAGCACCACTCACAGTATGGACAGCCTAGCACCACCCACAGTATGGACGGCCTAGCACCACCCACAGTATGGACAGCCTAGCACCACTCACAGTATGGACGGCCTAGCACCACTCACAGTATGGACAGCCTAGCACCACTCACAGTATGGACGGCCTAGCACAACTCACAGTATGGACGGCCTAGCACCACTCACTGTATGGACAGCCTAGCACCACTCACAGTATGGACGGCCTAGCACCACTCACAGTATGGACAGCCTAGCACCACTCACAGTATGGACAGCCTAGCACCACCCACAGTATGGACGGCCTAGCACCACCCACAGTATGGACAGCCTAGCACCACTCACAGTATGGACGGCCTAGCACCACCCACAGTATGGACAGCCTAGCACCACTCACAGTATGGACGGCCTAGCACCACCCACAGTATGGACGGCCTAGCACCACCCACAGTATGGACGGCCTAGCACCACTCACAGTATGGACGGCCTAGCACCACTCACAGTATGGACAGCCTAGCACCACTCACAGTATGGGCGGCCTAGCACCACTCACAGTATGGACGGCCTAGCACCACCCACAGTATGGACGGCCTAGCACCACCCACAGTATGGACGGCCTAGGACCAACCACAGTATGGGCGTCACTAACACCACCCACCAACTACAGTTTGGGCGGCACAAACACCACCCACCACCTACAGATTGGACGGCACAAACACCACCCACCACCTACAGTATGGGCGGCAGTAACACCACCCACAGTATGCGCGGCACTAACACCACCCACAGTATGGGCGGCACTAACACCACCCACAGGAGCTGAGTCTCGACGCCTGCAACCACAATTAGATGAGTACTAGCAGCACCCTCCACCCACAGTATGGGCGGCACTAGCACTACCCACCACCCACAGTATGGGCTGCACTTACACCACCCACAGTATGGTCGGCAGTAACACCACCCACAGTATGGGCGGCACTAACACCACCCACAGTATGGGCGGCACTAGCAGCACCCTCCACTCACAGTATGGGCGGCACTAGCACTACCCTCCACCCACAGTATGGGCTGCATTTACACCACCCACAGTATGGACGGCAGTAAAACCACCCACAGTATGGGTGGCGGCACTAACACCACCCACAGTATAGGCGGCTCTAGCAGCACCCTCCACCCACAGTATGGGCGGCACTAGCACTACCCACCACCCACAGTATGGGCGGCACTAACTCCACCCATCACCCACAGTATGGGCGGCCCTAGCTCCACCCACAGTATGGGCGACACTAGCACTACCCACCACCAACAGTATGGGCGGCACTAACACCACCCACCACCCTTAGTATGGACGGTACTAGCACCACCCACAGTATGGGCGGCACTAGCACTACCCACCACCCACAGTATAGGCGGCACTAACACCACCCTCTTCCCACAGTATAGGCGGCACTAACACCACCCTCTTTCCACAGTATGGGGGGCATTAACACCACCCACAGTACGGGCGGCATTAACACCACCCACAGTATGGGCGGCACTATCACTACCCACTACCCACAGCATGGATGGCATTAACACCACCCACCACCCACAGTGTGAGCGGCACTAACACCACCCATCACCCACAGTATGGGCGGCACTATCACTACCCACCACCCACAGTATGGGTGGCATTAACGCCACCCACCACCCACAGTACGGGCGGCACTAACACCACCACCCACAGAATGGGTGGCACTAACACCACCTACCATCCACAGTACGGGCAACACTAACACCACCCACCACCCATATCACGGGCGTCACTAACACCACCCACCATCCACAGTATGGGCGGCACTAACACCACCCACCACCAAAAGTATGGGCGGCACTAACACCACCCACCATCCACAGTATGGGCGGCAGTAACACCAGCCGCTATTCATAGTATGGGCGGCACTAACACCACCCACCACCCACAGTATGGGCGGCACTAAAACCAACCGTCATTCACAGTATGGGCGGCACTAACAGCACCCACCATCCACATCACGTGTGGCACTAACACCACCCATATCACGGGCGTCACTAACACCACCCACCACCCACAGAAATGGTGGCACTAACACCACGCACAGTATGGGTGGCACTAACACCACCCACTGTATGGGTGGCACTAACACCACCCACAGTATGGGCGGCACTAACACCACCCACAGTATGGGCGGCACTAACACCACCCACAGTATGGGCGGCACTAGCACTACCGACCACCCACACTATGGGTGTCACCAACACCACCCACAGTATGGGTGGCACTAACACCACCCACAGTCCAGCTGGATCCCATACCACTGACGATGCTTATAAAACTGGCGTCAATAATTTCCAAATCCACATATGGCGCATCCAATGTCTATTACATTGGTAAGCTCTTCTTGTAGATACAGTCAGCTCTCCTAAGAAGCTCCTCTCACTAGAGCCTCGTTTCGTAAATGCGATTGAGAAATTTCAATTGACTTGAGGAAAGAAATCCTTAATGCGAGATATATTCAATTGTGGATTTTCTTTTGGAGTCACACTTATAGGGGGAAAAAATGACAGTATGTAGAGGAGCTTTGTGACAGATGTTTATAAGGGATTTTTATAATTGTTTTTTATGAGAGATGTTTATAAAAGTTTTTTGTGAGAGATCTTTAAGAGAGATGTTTATAAAAGATTTTTGTAAGAGGGATTTATAAAAGATTTTTTAAAATATATATTTTTATAATAGATCTTCATGAGAGATATTTGAGAGAGATCTTTACGAGAGAGATGTTTAAGGGAGATCTTTATAAGAGATTTTTTTTAAGAAAACTTTATAAGATAATTTTTTAAGAGATCTTTATAAAAAGAGCCCCGGACGTTTCGTCCAGGAGGGTGTGGGAAACGTGTTCCTTAACACCCATAGCCCATCTATTGTCTGTCTAATTTACAACACCGTTGCTATAACCTACCATTGAATTACCTATCCAGTCCATCTGCACTAGCCTATCTAACCGTAGCCACTCACTGAGGCAACACATCTTAGGCAACACATCTCAGTGATAAATGATGCACTTTTAGGCAACACTTGGGAAATCTGTGTTTATTGTTTCCTTAGTAAATATTCCCAGACGCTGCACAAGTGTTTAATTCTTCAACTATTTACAACGGATTTCAGCGATCCAACTTACCCTTCCCAGGAGAGACTTCTTAACGAGTCAAACTAGAACACAACTTCTTCCAAGAAGACAACAGTTCCTCCTCCTCCTCCTTCTTCTTCTTGTGTTGGTTCCTCTTGTTCAAACAGAGGACACTTGGCCAGGGATCTTCAAAACAGCCATCACTTTCTAATATGTGTATATTCCTACGTACAAGCTTACAGGTATTTCTTAATTGGTGGTTCATTAAAACAAATGCGTTTTTGGAACATCATTCAAATCTGACAAATTGTTTTTCATTGATATTATTGGGATTTACTGGATATTTTTTTTTCACCGTTTCTGTAAATCGGATGACGTTAATGTCCATTGAGAAAGATTTTGAGTCTATGGGTTCTTGTGGTTAAACAAAATAAATGATTTGTAAACACGCGGTGCCGTGGGCCCCCAGATCAGCTGATAGGTGGGTCCCCTGAGGCTCCCGGCCAGGGAGGAGTGCCAGTGAACTTGAGTCAAAGAGTGCCAGATGGGTCAGCGGCAGGAGGCACCCGTCCTCAGCGGCAGGCGGGCCAACACTGGTGCCACCAGCGCCCTGCCTTCTACACCAACATGCACTGACTCTCTATCTCTTACTCCGGCTCAGACAGCAAGTCCTTAGCTGCCCTCCACCCAGCTGCTAGGACCGTTCCCCTCACTCCACCCAGCTCCTAGGACCGTTCCCTCACTCCACCCAGCTGCTAGGACCGTTCCCCTCACTCCACCCAGCTCCTAGGACCGTTCCCCTCACTCCACCCAGCTGCTAGGACCGTTCCCCTCACTCCACCCAG
Source organism: Cherax destructor (assembly GCA_009830355.1). Taxonomy (NCBI): domain Eukaryota; kingdom Metazoa; phylum Arthropoda; class Malacostraca; order Decapoda; family Parastacidae; genus Cherax; species Cherax destructor. Next base: position 103,789 of record WNWK01005047.1, on the reverse strand, counting down.
CTGCTAGGACTGTACTCCCTAACTCCAGCCAGCTGCTAGGACCGTTCCCCTCACTCCACCCAGCTGCTAGGACTGTAATCCCCCATTCCACCCAGCTGCTAGGACCGTCCCCTCACTCCACCCAGCCGCTAGGATCATTCTTCGTTCCACACAGCTGACAAGACGAAGAAGAAGAGGCGGAGGAAGAAAAAGAAAATGGAAAAGAAGGAGAAAAAGAAGAAAAGGCTTTATTCGTCTCGTAAACTGGAAGAGATGGTAAGCCAGGATAGCCCAAGAAAGCCCTGAGTTCGACCTGGAGTGCTTCAGACCTCCAGGGAGGGACAAAGGCCTGATCTTCGGGCAGGTGGAGACATCGCTCATGTTACCAAACACCTGTTACACCTGTACGCCTGTCAGCAAATAGATACCTGATTGCTAGCTTCAAAATGGGGAGCGTTGAAAATGAGCTGAGATTTAAAAGCAGCTTTTACGCTCTAAACTCAGCGGTTTATTGACCAGCACATTGTTCTTGCAAACTGCCTTCACTGTTTCATTCATTTCCCATTGTCTGCTGTTTATGATTTTCCTTGTGGAAAAAAAATTACACTGCCTCTTACAGAACTGAAATCTTAAGAACACAAGGAGCACTGCAGTAGGCCTACTGGCCCATGCTAGGCAAGTCCAAATCTCAGCTAAATTTGGGTTTACGTAAACAGTTGTTATTTTCACGTGACACTTTAAACTTTCCCCCACCTCACATTCCTCACAAGTGTTGTGGCTCAGCGGCTCAGTGGAACAAGACGTTTGTTTACGTTCACAAAGACAGAACAGAGAAGACAGTATTAGTGAATAAGTTTTCTTCTTGTTAGGAAACGTCCGAGTTCCAAGTTTACGCACGCTGTGTACACATTTTTGTCCCTTAGGGTAGTGAGAATAAATGGAAGTTAGAAACATTGTGGTGATAACGCTTCAAGGTGAGAAAATTGTATTAATGTTGGTAGAATTACCGACAATATGTTAGGTGAAAGGGCACAAGTGCAAGTAATGTGACATTGTGGGAACGTTTCGTTCTCCAGGAGCTTTGTTACGCTTTGGCAAGCTTGTGTCCTTTTAGCTGACAAGTTGAGAAATGTCTATACATGAAGAGGTGTCACTAGGTCATTACAAATGCTGAATTTAAAAAAAAAAAAAAAAAAAAACTAAGTTTTAGGTATATCATGATCAAAGGGCAATTAGGTATCACATGACTATTCCAAGTCTTCCCCTTCTCAATTATTATTCCCCCCTCTTTAGGGGGGGTAAAGGAGTTT
>WNWK01005047.1:90000-95000 GCA_009830355.1 Cherax destructor | reverse complement strand
AGATTTGCTCTCATATATTGAAAACATAATTAAAAAAGTAAATTTATGGAGAAAATTTAATAAAGGGATCACCACCAGGAATTACACGAAGGAATAAAAGAACACGTAAATAGGGAGAAATTGTAAGTCTGAACAATCAATTAGAGGTATTTAAGTTTCAATAAATGAAGTTTATCTCAGTATTAAAAGTATTAATAGATCAGTTGTGTCCTCAATGGATGCCACTCTCTAGTGTCATCTGCAAAGGACGATACAGTGCTGTGACTTGTGTGTCTGTCTATGTCGGATATGAGACTGGGTAAGAGAACTGGGGCGAGTTCTGTGCTTTGAGGAACAGAGCTGTTCACTCTGGCATCCAGATATTTTACTTGATTAACTATTAGCATTTGCATCCGATTTGTTTGAAGGCTTAAAATCCGATGGCTGCCACATTGGCGTCCGCATAAGTACTAGGATACGTCAGTGTTTACAGCAGCGTATGCTAGACGATGGGTTTTGCTGCGACCCAGCCTCAGGGCTGCGACCCAGCCTCAGGGCTGCGACCCAGCCTCAGGGCTGCGACCCAGCCTCAGGGCTGCGACCCAGCCTCAGGGCTGCGACCCAGCCTCAGGGCTGCGACCCAGCCTCAGGGCTGCGACCCAGCCTCAGGGCTGCGACCCAGCCTCAGGGCTAATAACTATCACGATAACCAATATCAAGCGATATTATCTTTAATTTTTAAAGGGGTGGACCGGTAAGCCAGTGGAAGGCCTCAGTCAGATTATTGAAACCTCCAGTGGTGTCGTGTCAGTATCATATATACACTTGTTTAGTGTATCTTTATAAAGCTGGTCCCTTTGCGTGTGACGTCACGGTACCCGCTGACGTCAGAGGCTCAGCGCATGTGCACAGCCTATCATAGGCAGACTGCCTCACTAACGTTAGACCTACAGGCGAGACAGACGGTGTGCTGGACTCTCCTCTAATTACTGTAAATATACCGTAACCATCCAACAAGGAGTATCTTTGACCTCCTATATATCTCTCCCAAGACCCACACGACAGTGGAGGGTCGTCATATAAGAACATAAGAAAGAAGGAACACTGCTGCAGGCCTACTGACCTATGCGAGGCAGGTCCATGTCACTCCCCGGCTTAGACCTGACTACCTGGAGTTAACCCTCTCCAGGTAAACTCCAGGTAGTCAGGTCACCTCCACTTAAGGACGGAGCACAGCATAAGACCTAGTAGTACAAGGTAGTCAGGTTCAACTCACACCCACCCACACCCACTCATGTATTTATCTAACCTATTTTTAAAACTACACAACGTCTTACCATCTATGACGGTACTCGGGAGTTTGTTCCACTCATCCACAACTCTATTACCAAACCAGTGCTTTCCTATATCCTTCCTGAATCTGAACTTTTCCAACTTGAAACCATTGCTGCGAGTCCTGTCTTGGCTGGATATTTTCAGCACGCTATTTACATCCCCTTTATTTATTTCTGTTATCCATTTATACACCTCAATCATATTCTCCCTAATTCTACGCCTTTCTAGAGAGTGCAGATTCAGGTTTCTCAGTCTATCCTCATTGGGAAGATTTCTGATACATGGAATCAACTTTGTCATCCTCCTCTGTACGTTTTCCAGTGCATTTATAACCATTCTGTAATACGGTGACCAGAACTGAGCAGCATAATCTAAATGAGGCCTAACCAAAGATATATAGAGTTGAAGAACAACCTGAGGACTTCTATTATTTATACTTCTTGATATGAAGCCAAGGATTCTGTTAGCTTTATTGCGAACACTTATGCACTGTTGTCTTGGCTCAGATTACTACTAACCAGAACTCCTAAATCCTTCTCGCAATCACAAGTAATAAGATCTACATTATTCAGATTATATGTGGCATGGTTATTGTCCTGCCCAACATTTAGAACTTTGCATTTGTTTACATTAAACTGCATCTGCCACTTCTCCGACCACTGCATCAGTCTATTCAAATCATCCTGGAGTGCTCTAATGTCCTCATTAGAATGAATTGGACGGCCTAGTTTGGTGTCATCAGCAAATTTGCTTATGTCTCTATTTATTCCCTCATCTATGTCGTTTATGACTGAGACTCGCGTCAAGAAGCATTTGTCTTCAATGTACAATTGTTCCTGAAGTTTACCTGGAGTTTACCTGGAGAGAGTTCCGGGGGTCAACGCCCCCGCGGCCCGGTCTGTGACCAGACCTCATCCAAATGTACATTTGGAATGATTAAGGTCCAGAACAGAAACGTGTCCAATGAACTGTCTCATTGTTCGCATTTTGTCTACATTCCAACAACCTGTCGGTAGCACATTCCAGTTTTACCGTCATTTATCACGTTTCCTGCGGAATCTTACTTAACTTTACTCCCTTAGTAGACACTATCCTCTGTTTCTGATACAGGTTTATATTTTGTAATAAAATTAAACTTCATTATCATCCCTGTCTCTTTCATCCCTTTCTTTCGTCAGCCTTGTAGCCTATCTTATCTACAATTTTTTTTTATTTCAAGACTAGTGTTAGTTCTAATAGTGATGCTCTTAACTAATGCAGTCAGGGAGGCCTTGCATCTATTATTTTCCCCCGCTCTCTGTTCCTCATTTCTTAGTAAATCTTTGTTCATCTCCGTTTCCATTATGATCTCAGTCTCTACATTTAATGATGAATATGACACATGTGTCACATTTTGGTACGTTTAATATGGCGACGTTTCACCTGTTGCACATGTGTCTTATTAATCAACTCATTGCTATGGTATACCATCATAAAATGATGTGGTGTTATTTTAACACCGACTAAATTTTATCGATCGAAGCTTAAATACTTCTAATGGATTGTTCAAACTTACAATTTCCCCTGTTTGTTCTATTATTCCTTCGTTTAATGCCCGATGGTGTTCTCTTTCTGAAATTTCCTCCGTCAATCGGTGTTTTCCTTGTCTTTCCAATATACAAGAGCAAATCTATCGCTTGTTGGAGAAGAAGCATCAGCAAGCAGGTCCCATCATGCAATAGATACACAACAGATGAGCAAAAAAAGTCAACAAATGATGCGCAGTAAGTGAACAACAGGTGCACAACAAGTGTACAGTAATATAGCAGGACAATAGTTGAACAATGAATACAAAATAGAAGTATAATAAAGGTACAACAGATACATAATAAATGATCAATAGATATATAATAGACGCACAATGTAGAGACAATAGACACGAAGCTCCAAAGAGGGAACAGACGTATATTTGATGACTTTCAGTGACTGTAAGCTGTCTTCTTCAAATTACTTTTCTTTTCCAAACGAGTTTCTTAAGTGGAACAATTTGGTGGAAATGGATACCTCATCAGGCGATTCTATTTCCATACAGAGTCCGGAGTAAGGAGATTCCCCAGGGGTCGAACATAGTCCTGGCTGGATACAAGTGGAGTTACTTTGCAGACAGTGGAAAACTCTGGAATCGATGTTCTGGAATTTGATGAGACAAATATTGGACCATCCAAAAGTATAACCAAGTTTACAAAATAAGACTAGATAGGGAGCCATCATCATAGATAACAGTGAAGAGAGGCCTCGTTTTATGGCAGTCTCTGTTTAGTGCTGTGAACAGAGCAATACGCTTTCTTAATTTAGGAAATCGCGGTGTGGAGGAGGGCAAAGAGGAGGTTAAGGAATCGTAAACAGTTTCTGACAGACGGGATCGTAGAGTAATTGAGTTACAATGAATATTTGAATGCTATATCGAGGAAGCCTGGGAGATTCGCGTGGTCGGAGGAGAATACATGAATTATTTAAGGTTACATTGCTTACTGACAAAGGAGCAGCGTTTAAGGTCGACTCTTACAAAGGTTCAGCTCAGTTATTAAAAGCATTCCACGCTGCAATAACACACTAAGTCATTGTACTCCAAAGGCAGCGTTGTTGAACACACAGCCTCTTCTTAACACAGAGAGTAAACCTATCGTACTACCAGTAAATACCTGTGACAGGTAGAGAGGGTGTATCTACAAGTATTCCTGATTAACCAGGCTGTTTTTGCTAGAGGTCCGCAGCCCCACACAGTTTTTCTTTTCTCACGAGAGCTTCTACTACTTTTACTGTTTCGGCAAGATGTCTCACATCTTCTGGTAACAGGATGAAAAGTTTTCAACCATAGTTGTTGACACAGTGTACTTTAATTGTGCTTATGGTAATTGTGTGTGGGGTAATATCTGATATAACGAACAGTCTGATTAATCCAGAGAAAGGGGCCGCGTTTAGCGAACGTACGATCCAGTCTCCACTCCTTGAGCTGAATTGCGCTAACGGGCTTAGCGATTCATAATAATAATGACAATATTAATAATAATAATAATTTATTATTATTATTATTATTATTATTATTATTATTATTATTATTATAACTTATTATTATTATTGTTATTATTAGTATCATTATTATTATTATCATTATTATTATAATAAATTTATATTTACCAGAAGGCACAACCACCAACCAGATTACTTTTTTTTTTAATGTATTGCAAATCGTCGTCTTCTGCACGATCTAAGTACCTATTAAGTAATGGAAGTTTGCGTAAATTAACCTACATTTACGATATATTTAAAAGGGCAACAATTATATAAGCGGGCAACTTACGTCTGGCAACCACAGACATGGGGCGGCATCGTAGAACGTTAATATTGAAACGTAAGAAATTTAAAGTGGAGAATATTGTGTTGTAGGGAGATGTGTAATTACGAAAATATATTCCTGCGATTGAAGGATTAATCTGACATACTTAGAGGATTAGAGGGATTAACTTTCCCCTTCTGTGAGGGATTACGTCTTTCATCTTAATGAGTTAAGTTGTCGTGGTGATTGTGTTATAATGTGGTGGTGACTGTGTTATATTGTCGTGGTGACTATATATATATATATATATATATATATATATATATATATATATATATATATATATATATATATATATAATATATATATA
>WNWK01005047.1:55000-85000 GCA_009830355.1 Cherax destructor | reverse complement strand
TGTCGAGTTACCGTCTGCCAAACCTCGGTCTGGGCCCTCGAAGAAGACATCTGTTTGTACCTTAGCTGTGTTAAAGAAGCATTTAGAGAGTACACCTAAGATAACTGCTAGAGAATTGAAAGAAAAGAACCCACATCTTCTCTCAGAGGTGTCTGTAAGAACTGTTAACAGACGTGTGTCAGAATTGGGCTACAGTAGTCACCGCCAGTTTAAGAAACCGATCCTCTCCAAGCCACAGAAGAAACGTAGGCTGGATTATGCAAAGAAATATCTTCACTGGACTCCTCAACAGTGGTGTGAAGTACTTTAGAGTGATGAAGCAACCTTCACCATCACCTGTAACCGTGGGGGACATGTGTACCTGACTAGAGGTAGTGACCCTCTAGACCCACGCTACACCTGTGGGACCACAAAACACCCAGACTCGCTCATGGTTTGGGGGTGTTTCAGTGCTCAGAGTGTTGGTGAACTCATTGTGCTTTCCAAAAACCAGTATATGAGCCAGTATAATTACCTGGAGTTATTTTGTCACAATTTACCTGAGGCGTTTGACAAGTGTGTTGCTATGTTTTTTATGCAGGACGGTGCACCGTGTCATACCTCCACATCTGTAGTTCAGTGACTTAAGGACTGTGACGTGAGGTTCTTTAATGACTGCCCAGGTAATTGCCCAGACCTAAACCCTATTGAGAATCTCTCTTCAATAGTGAAACTAAGTTTGCTGGGCCAGGATATCAGTTTCATCCTGCGGCTGGAGGCTGCTCTACATGAGGCATGTAATAATATACCTTCCCAAACCCTCAAGAATTTGTGAGAGTCTTCCTACACGGCTGAGGGACGTGATTAAGCACAAAGGACGCAGCACCAAGTATTAAAACATCAGTAAGTGTGCAAATATATATATTATGATCTTTCAAGGTATGTGTTTGTGTTTTGGTACGTGTATGGGGTGTGGGGGAGAGGCGGCATAATGCCGTGACTAGCACTGATATATATATATATATATATATATATATATATATATATATATATATATATATACATCATGTTTTTTTTATTATGTAGGTGTTGGCGTTCATCTTCTGTATGTATACATGAGGTGTCACACTCAGTTTGCTTTTTGCAAGCAGAAAAAGATGGCTTGTGCTCTCTCTTAACCAATCAAGGTTCTTTTCAGCTCTTCATTTATCAGTTTTCCCTCCCTCCTCCCTTTCTCTCTCTCTCTCTCTCTCTCTCTCTCTCTCTCTCTCTCTCTCTCTCTCTCTCTCTCTCTCTCTCTCTACCTTACTTTCCAAGAATAAAAATATTTATTACGAGCAGAGAGCAGTAATGTCAACAATTTGATATTCACATTACTGAGTTTTGGGCGACACTTCCGTCTTTGACACACAATAATGACGACCGTGACTGTCAGGCGAAGTGTGGTGCTGGGAGGGTGTTAGGTGCTGCTGGGGAGGGCGTTGGGTGCTGCTGAGGAGGGTGTTAGGCGCTGCTAGGGAGGGGTGTTAGGTGCTGCTGGGGATGGAAGGTGGTAGGTGCTGCTGGGGATGGAAGGTGGTAGGTGCTGCTGGGGATGGAAGGTGGTAGGTGCTGCTGGGGATGGAAGGTGTTAGGTGCTGCTGGGGATGGAAGGTGGTAGGTGCTGCTGGGGATGGAAGTTGGTAGGTGCTGCTGGGGATGGAAGGTGGTAGGTGCTGCTGGGGATGGAAGGTGGTAGGTGTTGCTGGGGATGGAAGGTGGTAGGTGCTGCTGGGGATGGAAGGTGGTAGGTGAGGAGAATATCAAAAGGTCGAGAGGAAAGTTTCGATCCCTCTTCACTCCCCTTTTCAGAATTTTTTACTCTTCCAGACACTGTGAAGTTTGAGAGTGCACAGACAGAAGGGAAGTGCACAGACAGAAGGGAAGTGCACAGACAGAAGGAAAGTGCACAGACAGAAGGGAAGTGCCCAGACAGAAGGGAAGTGCACAGACAGAAAGGAAGTGCACACGTGAACTAAGGCTGGACACGATACAAGTGGTGTGGGATGTAAGGTAAACAAGTGAACTGCGAGGTAATGGAGAGACCTGCGAGGTAATGGAGAGAGTCTTGTGACCAGTCTTCCACTGTGAGTCTTGTGACCAGCTTTCCACTGTGAGTCTTGTGACCAGCTTTCCACTGTGAGTCTTGTGACCAGCTTTCCACTGTGAGTCTTGTGACCAGTCTTCCACTGTGAGTCTTGTGACCAGCTTTCCACTGTGAGTCTTGTGACCAGCTTTCCACTGTGAGTCTTGTGACCAGTCTTCCACTGTGAGTCTTGTGACCAGTCTTCCACTGTGAGTCTTGTGACCAGTCTTCCACTGTGAGTCTTGTGACCAGTCTTCCACTGTGAGTCTTGTGACCAGCTTTCCACTGTGAGTCTCGTGGGCTGACGTACACGGTGTACAGTGTCGTGAATGACTCCTTATAATAGATGTCGAAACGCTATTCTTAGGTTGCCAAGCACCCGTATGTTGCAGCAGTTATTTGGTTGATGTGCACCTCTGGAAATGTGTTCGATACGATGCTTACCCCAAGATCCTTTTCCTTGAGTGAAGTTTGCAGTATTTGACCCCGAGCATGTACTCCATCTGCTGTATTCTTTGTCCTTCCCCAAGCTTCATGACTTTGCACAAGGTGGGATTAAACTCCAGGAGCCAGTTGTTGGAGCAGGCTTGCAGCCTGTCCAGATCCCTTTTAGGCTTACCTAATCCTCGCGTGTGTGTGTGTGTGTGTGTGTGTGTGTGTGTGTGTGTGTGTGTAGGTAGACACTGTTTCCTCTCGTCCTACACTCTGAATAAGTTACTACGAGTAAATGTTTGTAGAGTAGATTAACTTGCTATAAAACTCAACCATAACTCCTTTTCGTCATTACCAGTACAAACAACGTCAAGACACAGAAACCACGATCACTACTCTCATGTTATATATATATATATATATATATATATATATATATATATATATATATATATATATTCATATATGTCGTGCCGAATAGGTAAAAATAGTCAATTAGCAAGAACTCTTTCAAAATTAAGTCCTTAGGATAAATTTTTTTCATTTATTTTAAGTAAACATTAGTAATTTTGTGCCAAAATAATCTTAGAAATCTTACCTAACCTCATTATAACAAGCGCAATTTAATTTAACCTAATCCAACTATATATATTTTAGATAAGTTTACAGTAAATTAATAATAAACAAACACAATTAAATATATTTTTTTCGTTAAGATCAGGATGATTTTTGCGAAATTATTGTATACACAAATCATTCTGAACCTAACGAAAAAAATATATTTCATTGTGTTTATTTATTATTAAATTGTTGTAATCGAGACAATGGCCAGAGCTTGCTACCACCTGCAGCTCACCAGACTTCCATTCCTGGAGAATACTCCAGGTATACTCCAGGCCCCCCTGGGGCGGGTGATAATGGCAGACCAGAGGCCTAGCTTCTTCCTACGAGCCCCGTGAGGGCGGGGAATGGGGCTAGGCCTGGGGACAGTTTGTCCCAGAAGATGAGGAGGTACTTGTACCTCCTCCCATGGCAGACATAAGTCTCAGTCACTCCCAAGACAGGGAGCTAAGGCCGGGTCACCATCTGGAAAAGACCCGGGCCAGGACAGTATCGGCGAATCAAGAAGAAGAATTATTGTTAGATAATCTAAAATATATTTAGTTGGATTAGGCTAAAACAAATTGCGTTTGTTATAATAAGGTTAGGCAAGTTTTCCACGGTTCTTTTGGTATAAAATTACTAATTTTTACATTAACATAAATGAAAAAAATATATCTTTAAACGTATAAGAGAAAAATTTAGAAAGGACTTAATTTTAAATGAGTTCTTTACATATACTGTATATGTATGCATGTGCATTATTCTCATGTATATTTATCTAGCAGCAATTTTCCTGTATCAATATAATCTCATCGGTGGTGGTGAGTGTAAGAGATTTGTTTACGTACGAGCTAGTATGTGTGTTTGTGTGTTATTGTAAATTATGGAAATCCTCCACAATCTTCACTTAACTTATTTATTTGCAGGTCAGTGCTAGACCTGCAGAGCTGGCAACGAATATCGCATTTTTTTCCCATGATAACATATGTAGACTCGTTACTACGATTATACACCAGCTAATGTACTGGTTTTATTACTCTAGTTCTCACGACATCAGAGAGGGAAATTGAAGGAGGCAGTGAATGAAGGAGGGTTTAAAGAAGAGGAGTAAGGATGGGAGGAAGTGAAAGCAGAGGCTGCGAATGAGGGTGAGAGGGAAAGAGGCAGTTGGGGAGGGACGGTAGAGGTGAAAAAGAGGCAGTTTGGGAGAGAGAGAGGGAGAAGGAGTTCAACGAGGCAACAGGGGAGTGAAAATGAGGCAGTGAGGATGGTTGAAACCTTCCATTTGTCAGTATATGCTGCCACCTGTCTACACAACATTACTGAACTCTCACACGTAGATTATAACGCTGGTGTACTGACGAGTTTTATGTGCTGAGGATGGTGATGTGTGGTGGCAAGTTCAGGAGGATGGTGATGTGTGGTGGCAAGTTCAGGAGGATGGTGATGTGTGGTGGCAAGTTCAGTAGGATGGTGATGTGTGGTGGCAAGTTCAGGAGGATGGTGATGTGTGGTGGCAAGTTCTGAAGGATGGTGACGTGTGGTGACAAGTTCAGGAGGATGGTGATGTGTGGTGGCAAGTTCTGAAGGATGGTGACGTGTGGTGACAAGTTCAGGAGGATGGTGATGTGTGGTGGCAAGTTCTGAAGGATGGTGACGTGTGGTGACAAGTTCAGGAGGATGGTGATGTGTGGTGGCAAGTTCTGAAGGATGGTGACGTGTGGTGACAAGTTCAGGAGGATGGTGATGTGTGGTGGCAAGTTCAGGAGGATGGTGACGTGTGGTGACAAGTTCAGGAGGATGGTGATGTGTGGTGGCAAGTTCAGGAGGATGGTGATGTGTGGTGGCAAGTTCAGGAGGATGGTGATGTGTGGTGGCAAGTTCAGGAGGATGGTGATGTGTAGTGGCAAGTTCTGAAGGATGGTGATGTGTAGTGGCAAGTTCAGGAGGATGGTGATGTGTGGTGGCAAGTTCTGAAGGATGGTGACGTGTGGTGACAAGTTCTGAAGGATGGTGATGTGTGGTGACAAGTTCTGAAGGATGGTGATGTGTGGTGACAAGTTCTGAAGGATTGTAACGTGTTGTGACAAGTTCTGAAGGATGGTGATGTGTGGTGATAAGTTCTGAAGGATTGTGACGTGTGGTGACAAGTTCTGAAGGATGGTGATGTATGTTGACAAGTTCTGAAGGATGGTGAAGTGTGGTGATAAGTTCTGAAGGATGGTGATGTATGTTGACAAGTTCTGAAGGATGGTGACGTGTGGTGACAAGTTCTGAAGGATGGTGATATATGTTGACAAGTTCTGAAGGATGGTGATGTATGTTGACAAGTTCTGAAGGATGGTGAAGTGTGGTGATAAGTTCTGAAGGATGGTGATGTATGTTGACAAGTTCTGAAGGATGGTGATGTATGTTGACAAGTTCTGAAGGATGGTGACGTGTGGTGACAAGTTCTGAAGGATGGTGATGTGTGGTGACAAGTTCTGAAGGATGGTGACGTGTGGTGACAAGTTCTGAAGGATGGTGATGTGTGGTGACAAGTTCTGAAGGATAGTGATGTGTGGTGACAATTTCTGAAGGATGGTGACGCATGGTGACAAGTTCTGGAGGATGGTGACGTATGTTGACAAGTTCTGAAGAATGGTAATGTGTGGTGACAAGTTCTGAAGGATGGTGATGTGTGGTGACAAGTTCTGAAGGATGGTGGCGTGTGGTGACAAGTTCTGAAGGATGGTGACGTATGGTGACAAGTTCTGAAGGATGGTGACGTGTGGTGACAAGTTCTGAAGGATGGTGACGTGTGGTGACAAGTTCTGAAGGATGGTGACGTGTGGTAACAAGTTCTGAAGGATGGTGACGTGTGGTGACAAGTTCTGAAGGATGGTGACGTGTGGTGACAAGTTCTGAAGGATGGTGACGTGTGGTGACAAGTTCTGAAGGATGGTGACGTGTGGTGACAAGAAAAAGAACTTTTGCTATCCCTTCCAATCCATATTTTTTTATCCTTCACTTGAAAACTGTCTTCCTGTTATCCCCCTTTGCAGGTCCTCAGGCATCCTCTCTCTCAACTCATTCATGACCTTTTGTGACCTTGTACGTGGCTATCATGTCTCACTGTCTTCCTTCTGTCAGCCAGCGTGGGCATCTCTGGTGTTTACAGTCTTTCATCACAAGTCGTACATTATCTCTAACTCTGCAAGCTATTGTTTTCAGCTCTTGTTTACATATTTTCTAACTTATCTAAGGTGTGCTTGTGTTAGTCACAGCTGTTTTGTTCCTGTGTATGTGTGTGTGTGTGTGTGTGTGTGTGTGTGTGTGTGTGTATGTGTGTGTACTCACCTAGGTGTGGCTGCAGGGGTCGATTCACAGCTCTTGGCCCCGCCTCTTCACTGGTCGCTACTGGGTCACTCACTACTCCAGGAGCTTTATCATACCTCTTCTTAAAGCTATGTATAGATCCTGCCTCCACTACATCATTTTCCAGACTGTTCCACTTCCTGACAACTCTGTGACTGAAGAGTTGTCAGTTGTCCTAACATCCCTGTGATTCATCTGAGTCTTCAACTTCCAACTGTATCCCTTGTTGCTGTGTCCCATCTCTGGAACATCTTGTCTCTGTCCACCTTGTCAATTCCTCTCAGTATTTTATATGTCGTTATCATATCCTTCCTATCTCTCCTGTCCTCCAGTGTCGTCAGGTCGATTTCCCTTAATCTTTCCTCGTAGGACATGCCCCTTAGCTCCGGGACTAGTCTCGTAGCAAAGCTTTGAACTTTCTCAAATTTCCTTACGTGTTTGGCTAGGTGTGGATTAAAAACTGGTGCTGCATACTCCAATATGGGCCTGACGTACACGGTGTACAGGGTCCTGAACGATTCCTTATTGAGATGTCGGAATGCTGCTCATAGGTTTGCTAGGCGTCCATATGCTGCTGCAGTTATTTGGTTAATGTGCACCTCAAGAGATGTGCTCGGTTTTATACTCACCCCAAGATCATTTTCCTTGAGTGAGGTTTGTAGTCTCTAGCCCCCTAGACTGTACTCCGTCTGCCATCTTTGTCCTTCCCCAATGATCATGACTTTGCACTTGGTGGGGTTGAACAGAAGGAGCCAATTTCTGGACCAGGCCTGCAGCATGTCCAGATCCCTTTGTAGTCCTGCCTGGTCCTTCTCCGATTGTATTCTTCTCATTACCTTCATATCATCTGCAAACAGGGACACTAAGTCTATTCCTTTCGTCATGTCGTTCACATATACCAGAAACAGCATCGGTCCTAGGACTGACCCCTGTGGAACCCTGCTCGTCACAGGCCCCCACTCTGACACCTCGTCACTTACCATGACTCGCTGATGTCTTCCTATCAGGTATTCCCTGATCCATTGCAGTGCCTTCCCTGTTATAATTGCCTGGTCCTCCAGCATTTGCACTAATCTCTTGTTTGGAACTGTGTCAGAAGCCTTCTTACAGTCTACCCACCCCTCTCTCTCTTGTTTTACTGCTGTCACCCTGTTATAGAACTCCAGTAGGTTTGTGACACAGGATTTCCCGTCCCTAAAATCGTGCTGGTTGTCGTTGATAAGCTAATTTCTTTCTAGGTGGTCCACCATTTTTCTTCTGATAATCTTCTCCATGACTTTGCATACTATACATGTCAGTGACACTGGTCTGTAGTATAATGCTTCATGTCTGTCTCCGTTTTTTAAAAATTGGGACTACATTTGCTGTCTTCCATACCTCAGGTAGTCGCCCTATTTCGATATATATGTTGAATATTGTTGTTAGTGGTACACATAGCGCCTCAGCTCCCTCTCTCAGGACCCATGGAGAGATGTTATCCGGCCCCATCGCCTTTGAGGTATCTAGCTCGCTTAGAAGCCTCTTCACCTTCTCCTCGGTTGTATGTATTGTGTCCAACACTTGATGGTGTACCCCACCTCTCCGTCTTTCCGGAGTCTCTTCTGTCTCCTCTGTAAATACTTCTTTGAATCTCATGTTGAGCTCCTCACACACTTCTCGTCCTGTGTGTGTGTGTGTGTGTGTGTGTGTGTGTGTGTTTGTGTGTGTGTGTGTGTGTGTGTGTGTGTGTGTGTTTGTGTGTGTGTGTGTGTGTGTGTGTGTGTGTTGTGTCAAGTAAGACTACAGTGTCATAGTTAAATATGGACGCTACGACGCAATGTGTTTTGGTGAAGACTGACACAGACAATTCTTTTCTTTTTTACTCCTTTAAAATTATACGTGACATAGATCGTTTCGCCATTTTATATTTTGAGTAAAACGTGTGGCAGAAACATAATAGTCGCACGCACTAAATGGCATGTCGCGTGTGCTAAATGGCTAGTCGCGTGTGCTAAATGGTTAGTTGCGCGCACTAAATGGCATGTCGCGTGTGCTAAATGGCATGTCGCGTGTGCTAAATGGCTAGTCGCGTGTGCTAAATGGCTAGTTGCGTGTGCTAAATGGCATATCGCGTGTGCTAAATGGCTAGTCGCGTGTGCTAAATGGCTAGTTGCGTGTGCTAAGTGGCTAGTCGCGCGTGCTAAATGATTTATCGTGCGTGCTAAATGGCTTGTCGCGCGCGCTAAATGGCTAGTCGCGCGTGCTAAATGGTTAGTCGCGTGTGCTAAATGGCTAGTCTCGCGTGCTAAATGGCTAGTCTCGCGTGCTAAATAGCTAGTCGCGCGTGCTAAATGGTTAGTCGCGTGTGCTAAATGGCTAGTCGCGCGTGCTAAATGGCTAGTCTCGTGTGCTAAATAGCTAGTCGCGCGTGCTAAATGGTTAGTCGCGTGTGCTAAATGGCTAGTCGCGCGTGCTAAATGGCTAGTCTCGCGTGCTAAATAGCTAGTCGCGCGTGCTAAATAGCTAGTCGCGCGTGCTAAATGGATTTCACGCCAGCGGAGCAAGTGTCTTCCACGTTTATAGACATATGAAGCGTTTTAAAGGACCTAAAAGCAACGGGTATGGCGCGCGCGCGCGCATGTATGTGTGTGTGTGTGTACGCATGCACATGTAAATACGTATGTGTTCATGAGCACATTTGCTATCATTCTAACAGAACACCTGTTTCTAAGCATTGCTTTTTTTTGCGAAATTCGATAGATGACGGCGTTGTGGGCTGAGGAAACCCGCCACACAATTCATCACAAGACCCGCTGCGGCAGCAACGGCAGCGGCGGCAGCGGCGACAGCGGCGGCAGCGGCGGCAGCGGCGGCAGCGGCGGCAGCGGCGGCAGCGGCGGCAGCGGTGGCAGCGGCGGCAGCGGCGGCAGCGGCGGCGGCAGCAACGGCAGCGGCGGCGGCGACTGCGCCTGCGTACTTTCCACATCGCTCCGCCGCTTCTACAAACAGAGCAAAAGTTTTTATCTAATTTACAGTGGAAAACTTTGATCAGAGGATCCGGCAGTGCTGCTGCAATTTCCCCCGAGGACGTGTCCAAGATAACTCGCCGGGGCCGGAGACGTGTAGACGAACGACTCCAGATTCACCGACGTGTAGACGAACGACTCCAGATTCCCCGACTTGTAGACGAACGACTCCAGATTCCCCGACGTGTAGACGAAAGTCTCCAGGACCATCATCATCATAATAATCATAACAATAATAATAATAATAATAATAATTCATAAAAAGACTTGGAGCACTTATGAAGAGCAATGGTTAAACTAGAGGAAGCGGAAGATTATTATCATTGTTTATAAGAAGAATAAAGAAGGTGAAAGAATAAGAGGAGGAAATAAGTGGGAAAAGAGGAAGAAACTTTGCCATCACAGAGGAACTTGTTGCACCTCTTCTGTGACATCTATTATATCTTCTCTAACATAGTCACCCCTTCCACCTCCTCCTCCTCCTCCACCTCCTCCTCTGCCTCCACCTCCTCCTTCACTTCATTCTCTCACGTCTTCCTCCACCTCCGCCTCCACCTCTTCTTCCACCTCCTCCAGCTTCTTTTGTACCTCCTCCTCCAGCTCCGCCTCCACCTCCTCCTCCTCCATCTCTGCCTCCACCTCCTCCTTCACTTCAATCCCCACCTCCACCCCTCCACCAACTCTTTTCAAAACAACAACAATACTAATACTACTACTAATAATAAAATAATAATAATAATAAACACAATTTCGTTACATATTTGAGTTCAACTCATCAACATTCCTTCCAAGACATTTAAAGTGATAATTATTAACCTCCTCATCTTCCTCCTCCTCCTCCTCTTCCTCTTCCTCCCTCCTCCTCCTCCTCCTCCTCCTCCTCCTCCTCCTCCTCCTCCATCCCTTCCCCCTACCCCAGCAGTGCCAGGATAAATAGGGTCGTATGTTGTCTCTCCTTACAATGGTCTTGATAAGACACGTTCAGAGGCACACGCCGTCAACAATAAAAATCTTATCCCTGTGTGGTGCTTCTATTCACACGCTGGTGGCCAGTGGTGGCCACAGAGGCAGGCAGGAAGGGCGTATTCAGCCTCCATGGACGACAAGATGGTAGTGCCAGATTGTCCTTGGAAGTCTTGACCTCGGAAGGTTGTAAGTGGTATGGTGATACCGTCCAGCTCTGGAAAAAAAAAGAACACTAGTGTATAGTTTAGGACATTTATTGAAGGGAACGTTTCTCCACGAGTGCATCATCGTCAGTTTTAATGAAGGACTGATGAAGCCACGAGTAGCGAAACGTTGCCATTAATAAATGTGTTGAACTGTACACAAGTAGTGTTCTTTTCTAACTACAGAGGGCAATTAGCCCGGGGTGACTTATTTCCGTTAAGATTATTCGATCCTCCTCCTTCTTTACCCCGAGGATGAGATCCAGGCCATTCAGCTGACACCTGGGTATCTAGTTCCTGCTAAATGAACACCGACCTGGGTATCTAGTTCCTGCTAGATGAACAAAGACCTGGGTATCTAGTTCCTGCTAGATGAACACCGACCTGGGTATCTAGTTCCTGCTAGATGAGCACCGACCTGGGTATCTAGTTCCTGCTAAATGAACACCGACCTGAGTATCTAGTTCCTGCTAGATGAACACCGACCTGAGTATCTAGTTCCTGCTAGATGAACACCGACCTGGCAGCCTGAGTAAGAACACTTGTGCATACGTCTCGACTCACCAGATGGCATCCAGCTCCTTCGTTATGAGTTGTATGAACTGGCATTTAGCTACGAGCCATATGCATGCAATTAAAGCGATCTTTATAAATAGGTAGAATATTGTATATATTTAGTGTTTTAGGTATTACACATCAAAGTATTGCAAACTTAAAACGGCTTTATTCTAGCTGCAGACATCAGTGTACTCTAAAAATCTGTGTACTTTAAAAATCAGCATTCGCTTTACGTCTTGTTTCATGGAGGATCATGTCGTAATGCTCTAGCAATTGTGAAAGTCATGGGCGACCTGTTCTGCCCTGGACTGCAACTGTTGCCATTCCCCGCGACTGGCACTCTTATCTGGGTAGCAGAAGCTTTAGAGGCAACGTGGCACCGTGCTAGCAACTACGGCACTGAGTAGCACAGGTGGAGGCTGTACAAAGGTGCCATGGATCAGCTAGTTCGTCTTTACACTCACCTTTCACCTCTCACCCTGGGTAAGCCGTTTAAAGTTGAACACACTGTCGTCGATGATTCAGTTTCCTCTTCTCTGCGGTCAGTACACACACACACACGAGTGTGTGAGCGCTGTGTCCACGTATACACCCGTGCACACACACACACACAGTGTGTGTAACTAGGTGAGTACAGACAGACACACACACACACACACACACACATATATATATATATATATATATATATATATATATATATATATATATATATATATATATATATATATATATGTCGTGCCGAATAGGTAAAATTGGTCAATTAGCAAGAACTCGTTTAAAATTAAGTCCTTTCTAAAATGTCTCTTATACGTTCAAAGATATATTTTTCTCATGTTAATGTAAAAATTAATAATTTTGTACCAATAGAACCTTAGATAACTTACCTAACCTTATTATAACAAGCTCAATTTAATTTAGCCTAATCCAACTAAATATATTTTATATAAGTTTACAATTATTTAATAATAAATAAACACAAAGAAAATTATTTTTTCGTTAGGTTTAGAATGATTTTTGCGAAATTATTGCATACACAAATTTTTGCTTGCCCTATTCGGCAAGAAGTGCGTTGCTATTTAAGCCAAAATAGCAAGTTTTACATATTCGACACGACACACAGACACTTTGTGCCTTCTACACTTTAAGGTTGAAATATATACACACACATGTACCTCATCAGATGAACATTGTCTGGAAAAACATTTTGAAGTCAAAAAAATGGCATCAAGCTAAATTTGCATCGTAAAATACTGCGTCTCATGTCCCCCAGTGCGACAAAATCTTGATCAGATAACCCTGGGTCATGTCTGGTATAAAACGCAGAGCCTGCGTGAGGACACACAATGCAGGCTTTTATATCCGAGAGAGAGGACTCATCTCAGATGGATTTAAACTAAAAAGAAAGATTTCTGTGGATAGCTGATCCGGATGCTTAGCGTTGATGACACCGATGTTGTTTTTAATGGGAAGGTTTGCGCCGGTTCACCATCTGGAAAAGACCCGGGCCGGGACACGTACCGGCGAATCATTCCAGTTCAGAAGCAGCGATGGAGTGGAGAGTCATTGTTACGAGCGGTGATTAGGACAACAAAACGAGAAGCTGATGTTACACAGATGAGCCGAAGGGATGTAAGGAAGTATTTCTTTAGTCTCAGGGCGGTTGAAAATTGAAATGAAAAGTGGAATGACTTGGATGATGTAGTGGCAAAGGCAAACTCTATGCACAGCAGTATGAGGCCAGACCCAAGAGGCCACAAATAACAACAAGGCTCAGTACCATGACTGGAACAATACAATGAACCATTCACAAAGTGTGACTTTGTGAATGGTCCAAGTAGGACCGAAACGTCGTCGTAAGCTTCCCTCTCCCATGAGCGGGTTATTTGCGTATCAAGAGGCCAGAAATCGGCAATGCCAATCAAATTTACACAAAATCAAATGGTACGACAGAAATGTCTATATTTTGAGATGTCGTTTCGCGCAGGTTTGAGCTGCCTCTTGGGCGAAACATCGACTGCAATGAACTAGCTAAAGTGATTCTTGTTATGGTCAGTAGTTGTTATGGGTCTAAAATTAATGTTGTGTAGCGAAATGCATTTTGAGCGTTACGTGTTGGATGTTACGTTGAATGTTGCATAATGAATGTTGGATTGAATGTCATGTTTTTTTTTTAATCTACATTAAAAGTTATTCATGTTCTGGATTTACAGTGTACATGTAATGAAGTGTGAATCGTTTGGAAATCAATTATTATTATTATTATTATTATTATTATTATTATTATTATTATTATTATTATTATTATTATTATTATTATTATTATTATTATTATTATTATTATTTAATTATGGTTGTTTTGCATTGAATGATATGTTGACACCGTAGATTTCATGTTATGAGACCTTTGTTGTCCTCCTGGTTAGTTGCCTAGTTGATGGGGGGTTTAAAGGCAATCGACTAGACGAGAGACATACACCACACGGTGTATACCAGTATATCCTGGGTCTTGTGCTGCAAGCCGAGTTGATTTCTAGTTTATGTTAGAGTATAGAAAGGAAATTTGCACTCCGTCTAAGCTGCATTTGCAAATTAGGTTTACAAGTAAGATATTTTGGCTTGTGTGAATGTGATTCCGCGTTTGCATTGTGTGTTGAACTAGACTTTTGCGTATGTTACTATTTTTGCAATTTCGCCAGATTAGGAGTGTGTGTGCGTATTTTTTGTTTGCTTGTGTGTGTGTGTGTGTGTGTGTGTGTGTGAATTACACAAACAGAAGGGATAATGTACCACTGACACATAAAAGCTTCACAATTGTCATGTGTTGTTGACATACGCTGTGTCTGGGAAGACTGCGATGCATTACCGTAGAATACGTTAGTCTTTGGTAGCGTCAGAAAATACATGCCAAGACTCTAGACAGTCACTAACACACCGTAACACGTCACTCAGAAGACTGTGACACCGTTACAGATGCGTCTGTTACTACTTTATCACTGCTTCTGTTGATGTACCCGCTACTAAGTCTGTTACACCGCCTGTTACTTGTTCTGTAAATTGCGTGTTGCTTCGTACTTGATAGTGGAGTACAAGGATCAGCAGGGGCGGTAAGAGTACACTGAGAGGACCATCAGAACTCGTAACCGTGAGTACTGATACTATCAACAGCACTGGTTATCCTAAAAGGCTACTCTTACCCTCCAGTGCCTCCAGTAACACTCGTTCTGCACCTCTGTCCTCCGACACTAAATTTCCGTCTTCCTCTAAATCTCACCAGGAAAATGACGTCATAAAGTTAAATTGTCAACAACCAGCAAAGCAGCAACTTCGTGCTCAGAATTTGCCATGTTTTTCATGCTTATTTTTCCTTTTATATCGTAAAAGGAAAACTCAAAAATATGTGCTCGGGATATCTACGATATCCGGTCGCATTCTGCAGTTCTCGAAGATAACTGTCCAGCGTTATTCATTGTTGAAGAAAGTTAATTGTCCAGAGTTATTCATTGTTTAAGAAAGTTAGTTCAGGTTTACATCCCAAGGTAACTGCTCTTCAATGACAAAATTATCTGGCAGATCTATATGCCTTAGCTATCTGTGTATGAGGCCAATAGAAAGTAAATGTTCCAGCTCACCAACTAGTCCCTCTCTCTAATTAATCCAGTGGGTTTAGCGCTTGGTCTTGATTATAATAATAATAATAATCTAACAAATTCAACTTGCTACTGTTTCTTTCTGACTATTCCAACTAATTGACTAGTTTCTGTCTCTCTGTCTCTGTGTCTGTCTGTCTGTCTGTCTGTCTCTCTGTCTGTCTGTCTTTCTGTCTCTCTGTCTCTGTCTCTGTCTCTGTCTCTGTCTCTCTGTCTCTCTGTCTCTCTGTCTCTCTCTCTCTCTCTCTCTCTCTCTCTCTCTCTCTCTCTCTCTCTCTCTCTCTCTCTCTCTCTTTCTCTCTGTAATCCATCACGGTAACCAGATGTCCAAAGTGTCTAAACTGGTTCTCCAGCTGACCTGTCAAAACTGGCTGTCTGAACTGTCGAAGTTCCTCCAAGTTAGTACGATGATTAAGACTCCTTGTTTACATTACTGGAGAGGAAGGAAGATAGGGCTTAAAAATAATAATAAAAAAAAAAACACTTCAAAACTGCCGTCAAATTCAAACTAATTTATTTACAGAATAAATTCGGCAGCGATAGATTCTATGAATCAATGATTATTTGCAATTTATCGTTTACATTGTAATAATTATTATCCTGTGTATATATCAGCACGAGATAACTAGTTAATAGTCTGAGTTTGACCCGAAACATCGTCATTAATTTCAATGTACGGGTTATATGTGTATATCAACACATTGACACTGCAGTATATTACTCACAACAAACAGCTCATGACGTAAAAAGAAATTCCTGGTGTATAAAACGAACATAAAAGGTCCCCCCCAAAAAAATATTCAGCCATTTGCATAACTTATGAAGTCGAAGGAAAAACTTATCCCCAAATTCAGTTTATCATTTTCTTTCTTTAATCCTGTTCTCTGACCTCCAGACAGGTGAGACACACACACACACATACACACACAGCGGGGCCAGGAGCTATGAATCGACCCCTGCAACCACAACTAGGTGAGTACAACTAGGTGAGTACACACACACGCACACACACACACACACACTCGCCACCACGCAAGCACACAAACGCGCTTAAACAACAGGCAAAGTGCCTATCGATAAGTGCTTTTGACAGCTACTAACTACACACACCCTCACACAAAAACAAGGTCGTGCCTATCGACAAGTGCCTTTGACAGCTACTAACTATACAGCCTCACACAAAACAAGATCAAGTGTCTGTCGACAAGTGCCTTTGACAACTAGTAACTACTACTACTACTACTACTACTACTACTACTACTACTACTACTACTACTACTACTATTAACTACTACTACTACTACTACTACTCTATTACTACTACTACTACTACTACTACTACTACTACTGCTCTTCTACTAGCTACTACTACTACTACTACTACTCACTCACTACTCTGCCTACTGACTACACTGCTACTGACTAGCTACTACTACTACTACTAGCACTACTACTACATACTACTCACTGCTACTCTACTACTACTACTGCTACTACTAACTACTACACTACTACTACACTACTCTACACTACTACTACTACTACTACTACTACACTACTACTACTACTACTACTACTACTACTACTACTACTACTACTTCTACTACTACTACTACACGCTCACAAGCCACTTTAAGCGGGTTACAGCGACTGACTCTACACCACGTCCCTCCACCACACAGTAACGACACGAAGATATAAAAAGAAAATACCACCGAGCCAAGACTTATGTTATCTTGAGATAACAGCCTCAGTGTACACACCGAGAGTACACACCACCTCCCTGGTAATACATTATTAAACTCACGAGAGAGAGAGAGAGTAATGTCCGGCGTGGGCAGACGTGACTAACTTGCTCTCACGCTTACCGCAAGCGGCACAACACGGGGTGGAGGGGAAAAAAACACCGTCTCTGCCACTTCCGCCTCATTTAAATGCAAATGAAACCAATCGTTTCATTATCATTATATAAGACTCCACAGTATTATTATATAAGACTCCACAGTATCATTATATAAGACTCCACAGTATCATTATATAAGACTCCACAGTATCATCATATAAGACTTCACAGTATCATTATATAAGACTCCACAACATCATTATATAAGATTCCACAGTATCATTATATAAGACTTCACAGTATCATTATATAAGACTCCACAGTATCATTATATAAGACTCCACAGTATCATTATATAAGACTTCAGAGTATCATTATATAAGACATCCCACAAACAGATCTGTTTGTGACTCGATAAAGCCCACTGCGTGGGCGAAACGTTGTCAATAAAGGATCACATTATACTGCTTATGTGTTTATTTTTCCTTCAATAACCCTACTAGGCAGACTGTTCCACTCATCAACTACCCTATTTCCAAACCAATACTTTCCTATATCCTTTCTAAATCTAAACTTATCTAATTTGAATCCATTATTGCGGGTTTTCTCTTGGAGAGATATCCTCAAGACCTTATTTATATCCCCTTTGTTAATACCCATTTTCCACTTGTATACCTCGATCATGTCTCCCCTCATTCTTCGTCTTACAAGTGAATGTAATTTTAGGGTCTTCAATCTTTCTTCATACGGAAGATTTCTAATGATATGTATTAATTTAGTCATTCTACGCTGAATGCTTTCTAACGAATTAATATCCATTATGTAATATGGAGACCAGAATTGAGCTGCGTAATCTAGGTGAGGCCTTACTAACGATGTATAAAGCTGTAATATAACCTCTGGACTTCTGTTTCTTACACTTCTTGATAAAAATCCAAGTAATCTGTTTGCCTTATTACGTACGCTTAGGCATTGCTGTCTTGGTTTAAGGTTGCTGCTTACCATAACCCCCAAGTCCTTTTCGCAATCTGTATGGCTAAGTTCTACGTTATTTAACTTATAAGTGCTTGGGTTATGGACACTCCCGAGCTTCAGAACCTTGCATTTATCTACATTGAACTGCATCTGCCACTTTTCTGACCAGGAATTGAGTTTGTCTAAATCCTCCTGAAGTTCCCTGACATCTATGTTTGAATCAATTATCCTACCTATCTTCGTGTCATCGGCGAATTTGCTCATATCACTAGTAATTCGCTCATCAAGGTCATTGATATATATTAGGAATAGCAAGTGACATGAGTAAATTTGCTGATGATACAAAAATAGGCCGTATAATTCATTCCGAGGAGGATACCAGTGAACTCCAGAAGGATTTAGACAAATTAATGTCTTGGTCTGAAAAGTGGCAGATGAAGTTCAATGTGGACAAGTGTAAGGTACTAGTCCTTGGTAATGAAAATATCCCTCGAATTTATAAACTAGGTGAAGTAGAGCTTGATCATACATAATGTGAAAAAGACTTGGGAGTCATTGTAAGCAAAAATCTAAAGCCAAGACAACAGTGCCTAAGTGTACGCAATAAGGCTAACAGATTACTAAGATTTATTTCAAGAAGTATAAGCAACAGAAGTCCAAAAGTTATTTTACAGCTCTATACATCACTAGTGAGACCTCATTTGGATTATGCAGCTCAGTTTTGGTCTCCTTACTACAGGATGGATATAGATTCATTGGAGAACATACAGAGAAGAATGACTAAAATGATTTACAGTATAAGAAATCTCCCGTATGAAGATAGACTTAGAGCGTTGAATCTCCACTCTCTGGAGAGACGTAGAATGAGGGGAGATATCATCGAGGTGTACAAGTGGATGATGGGCATAAACAAAGGAGATATTAATAAAATACTGAGGATATCAAACCAAGTAAGAACCAGAAATAACGGATTTAAATTGGATAAATTTAGACTTAGAAAGGACATAGGCAAGTACTGGTTTTCGAACAGAGTTGTAGATGCGTGGAACAATCTTCCGAGTAGGGTGATAGAGGCTAGGACCTTGGGTGGCTTTAAAAAGAGATTGGACAAATATATGAGTGGGAGGGGCTGGGTTTGATTAGTGTCGTGAGTACGGGAGGAAAATCTTAGGTAGTGGTGGTTTTGATAAAGACCTGCCTTGTATGGGCCAGTAGGCCTTCTGCAGTGTTCCTCCATTCTTATGTTCTTATGTTCTTATTATAATAATAATAATTATTATTATTATTATTATTATTATTATTATTATTATTATTGTGGTCATGGAGGTTTGATTCAAGGAACTGTAATTCCCATCCGCTTAATTGGACCAAACCTAATTACCTTCTGCTTCACAAGCACCGTATCACTCTGGAGCATTTGTTGGTGCCTCTGGAACTTTTATTAGTACGCTCCGGAACTTTTGTTAGTATCACTCTAGAACTTTTGTTGGTGCCACTCTGAAACTCTAATAATATAATAATAATAATAATAATAATAATAATAATAATAATAATCTATATTTCTACAAGTACATGTACAAGGTATACAGGCCTAGGTGACATCAATGACATACTACTATAAAGCCGCTTGTTATGCAGAGCATTTCGGGCAAATTAGGTCAGTTTTGTCCCAGGATGCGACCCACACCAGCGGACTAACACCCAGGTACCCATTTTACTGATGGGTGAACATGGGCAACCTGTGTAGGAAACCACGTCCAATGTTTCCACCACTCGCCGGGAATCGAACCCGGACCCTCACCGTGTGAGGCGAGAACTTTTGCCACTGTCTGTCTGCATGTAGGTCTCTCTCTTCTCTCTCTCTCTCTCTCTCTCTCTCTCTCTCTGTTTCTCAGTACAGCACACAAGAAAGCTCTCGCCTCAGCTTTATTGGGTGAGTTAGTTTAAAGATTTACCAATAGATGGCAGGAGAATGCACTCCCCCTCGTGTGGTCAATTATATTACCTCAACTTCACCTCCCCCCAACCCCTCGCTACCTTATCTTCACCCTGTCTCTCCTCTCCTCTCTATTTCTCCTCAGTTCACATATACATACAGTAGAGGCCAGCGGAGAGGGACCACTGAGACCGGGAGCTGAAACTCGACCCCGCCACCACAAATAGGTAAGAATAAATAGGTAAGAACACACACACACACACACACACACACACACACACACACACACACACACACACACACACACATACATACATACAACAGGCCTAGTGTCTAATCGACATATGCCTAGGACAAAATGGTAACTAACACACACTAGATACCTCGAATGCAGTGGACCCAGATAATATCTTTCCTTACGTTCAGAGAGAGGGGGGCAGATGCACTTGTGTGCCATTAATAACAATCTTCAATAAATCTATCGAAACAGGGCGACTGCATGAGGTGTGTAAGACAACAAATGTAGTCCCGTTTTTTAAGAAAGGAGACAGATACGCTACACTAAATTTCAGACCAGTGTCACTGACATGTACTTTATGTAAAGTTATTGCTCAGTGCTGACGGCCCCGTTCAAAGCAGGAGAAATATCAGAGCTGGAACAAATACAGAGATCATTTACGGCTCACATTGAGCCAGTGAAGCACCTAAATTACTGGGAACGCTTTCAAGTCTTGAACATGTACTCAATGGAGCGGAGGAGAGAGAGAGATACGTGATAATATATACCTGGAAAGTGCTCGAGAGCCTGGTCCCAAATCTGCACACTGCCATAACAACATACTGGAGTGAGCGATATGGGAGGAAGAGTAAAATAAACCCAGTGAGGACCAGGGGTGCGGTGGGGATAATAAGAGAACACTGTATCAACATTCGTGGTCCCAGACTATTCAACATCTTACCAGAAGATATTAGAAACACTGCTCCTCCCTAACGTTCATCTACATTACGTCCTCATACACTACGTTCTTCTCCATTTTCACGACATAGAACGTTTGTGCGAGCCGATATTTTTTTTTCATTTTATTTTTCATAGTTAATAATAATAATAATAATAATAATAATAATAATAATAATAATAATTAGTAATAATTATAATAATATTTTCAGTAATAATGAACAAGTTTCCTTACGCTTATTGCGCCTGTTTACCTAACAGTAAAGAGAGAACTGTTTGGCTGGTGTGAATGGCATCCTGGGAAAGGGGGGATTGGAATGTATACCTCATCCCGAAACAACTTTTGAAACGAGATAAGGTAGGATAACAAGTCCTATCCTGAGATGAGGCAGCATAACAGCTGCTGTTCTGTACGTTCGACTGAGTTTAAAAGTTCTTTTCAGGGCTGCCAAGTTTATGCTGAAGTGAGTCAGTGAAAGGAATCTTAATTGGGTTAAAAGCCTATCTACTACGCAAGCACCATTAAGGCTGCATTTACACCACCAGTCACGAATACTTTATTCCCTAAAATAGAGACTAAAGTTAACTCAACTTGTGCACACTGAAAGATACATACGTTTCGATGTATAAAACTGTGACTAGGCTATATGGAGGCTGTCTACTAACCACAGTTTAGTTAAATTATACTAGTACTATGTCCTGAGTGGTTCACAGTCAAATGATTGTCCTGGCTAGTTGGCGAACTAGCATCAGGACAAAGTCTCTGCACTGTGTCTAGTTAAATTTAGCATTTGCAATGTGCTTGTCCAACCTTTCCTTGAAGAAGTGTATTCCTTTTTCTTCTTATACCCTCATTGAACAGTCTTCGCCTGTGTTCTATAAGACGGCTTAAAAAAATATTTTACAAACATTAGTCCTGCACCTCTTGCCTCGGAGTTTCACTTCGTTATTGTGCATCATTGACCCACATTGTACTTGAAATAGGTCTTCCTTTTTGAGTGTAGAAATGTTTTTGTTTAGTATGGCAAAAAAAATCAGTAAGATCACGTCGTAGTCTTTGTTTCCTGAGCAGTTTTGTAGCAGTTTTGTTGCCCTTCTCTCTGCACTCTCAAGTTCATCTTTATCTTTGATGTGATTTGAGGAATTAAGCCACAAGCAAAACGTTGCCTCTGATTAAGGGAGAGACTTCCTGCCTTATGTTATTGAATTCTATGACGAGAGGTCAAAGATCGATCAGGAAAGAGATATTTTATGTTACTCTGTTTTATTTAGCAATTTTGGATGCACTAGCAATGTGCTGCTACCCTATTCAACATCATGGTTAAAAGATCCTTGACACTGTCGCCTAACATGAGACTCATGTTCAGACTAGGAAAAAAAGTGAAACGAATGGGAAGAAAGGTACTTCAATGAATAGGGAAGTGCAGTACCTATTACCAGAAGAGTGCTGGCCACAGTGAGAAAGGACGTGTCAAAAGACTGAAAGTAAAAGGTAGAGTACACTGGGCTCACTTCTTGAACCTGAATTGTTCCTGATCATAGACAAATGACCACAAAAATTATTCCAGAATTTCCCTGCATGGTGATGACGCAAAGTTAACAAGGATAATATGGAGAAATGAGGAAAGCAACAGGAAAGAGGAATGCTTAAGCAAACTGCAGGAATGATCTAATAATTCAACCTGTGGTAAAAACAAATTTATACTAATGTAATCAAGAGGTGGCAGCCTAAGG
Organism: Cherax destructor; assembly: GCA_009830355.1. Taxonomy (NCBI): domain Eukaryota; kingdom Metazoa; phylum Arthropoda; class Malacostraca; order Decapoda; family Parastacidae; genus Cherax; species Cherax destructor. The sequence continues at coordinate 62,679 of WNWK01005047.1, read as the reverse complement.
AAAAACCATAACATTTGAGAGGAGAAACTCATAAAATAGTAAACATTTGTGGTGAACCCTTTGGGTGAAGTATTGGGGTGAACCCTTTGGGTGAAGTATTGGGGTGAACCCTTTGGTTGAACGTCAGGAAAAAAAAAATCAGCGTCATATACGAAGCTAGTCAAAAAACGAATTGTATTCAGGACTTCGAAAGCGGAGCTAAAGAACTATGGGAACAAACACACACACACACACACACACACTGAGACAGAGTTAGGAGACATATAACATATAAAAATCGAGGAATAATAGGTGGACGAGAAGATGTCAGGGACACAAAACAGGGGTCATAATTGAAGTTGAAGACCCTGGTCAAGGATGTTAGGAAGCTTCAGTCAAAGTTGTCAGGAAGGAATAGCTTAGAAAGCACATAGGGAGCAGGAACCATACAAGTTTAAGACTAGTTTGATAAGCTCATGGAGCAGGGAGACAGTAGCAATCAGTGAGGGCGGAGCATGACGACACACAAATAGGTGAGTACACACACACACAAACACCACGTAGTCTCAATAAATCATAGTTTTCGTGTAATCCAAAGAAATGGAAGGTAGGAGGGTGGAGACAGACGGGAATTCTCGAGATGTTGCCAATATTCTCGAGCAGTAAATAAATATAACGTCAGACAGGAGTATTGTGTTCACACGAAGATGCCACAGACGATACCTGAGTGAAAAAAAAAATGTAATTCCTTGCAGTTGCGAATTTTATTGTACGGATCAAACGGAGGATCGTGAATTTTCCTGCGAGGATCAAATTGGTGATTGTAAAAATTTCCAGCCCGTATTAAAAAAATAGATACTGTAAATTTCCCTGTAACTATATTAACATGAATATCGTATATAAAAAAATATCCCAGCTATTGTGACTTTTTTTTGTGACAACCCCGAACTTTTTTTTTTAAATAATTTAAAAAATCAATTAATATTTACAAGTTAAGGTACATTTTCTTTAAATTAAAGCGTTTTACTTTTTTAACAAAATATATCTCAGCAAGACAATGCGAATTTCTTACTCATTCTTAATATTTTTGATGAGACTGACGGAAAATATATATACGCCAAATTATGATGGCCAAAATATTATTTTCAGAATGCAGTCGCTAAATTACATTGTCTAAAAAATATTCGCCAAGTTATACTACCATAATTACATTCGCCGAAATATATTCAACAAATCACACTCGTTAAATTAAATTAGTTGAATAATTTTCGCCATATTACATTCAAAATTCTTGAAAATATCCCCGTGGGATATCTGAAAATATATATATAAATTAGAAGCTATATATATATATAATCAAAATAAATGAGGTTTTCCAAAAAATTTATTTACGTTTTCTGAAGGAGTACTGTACTAGCCCGGAGAGTGGCCCAGTGGACCGGAAGTAAGAGAGGCCGGTTCATCCAGGATGGGCAGGATAGACGCTTACACCAGGAGAGTGGACAGGTGCTTTCTACTGACGGAGAGGCAGAAGAATGACTGACAGGACCATTAGGGCGTCCGGCTTAGTATAGAGCTGAGCAGGTCATCCTCTACTGCCTCTTCGTGGTATATTGAAGAAACTATCTCTCTCTCTCTCTTCTCTCTCTCTCTCTCTCTCTCTCTCTCTCTCTCTCTCTCTCTCTCTCTCTCACACACACACACACACACACACACACACACACACACACACATACACACACACACAGATACTGAGAGGAATAGACAAGGTTGACAGAGACAGAATGTTCCAGAGATGGGACACAGCAACAAGGGGACACAGTTGGAAGTTGAAGACTCAGATGAATCACAGGGATGTTAGGAAGTATTTCTTCAGTCATAGAGTGGTCGGGAAGTGGAATAGTTTGGGAAGCGATGTAGTAGAGGCAGGTTCCATACATAGCTTCAAGGAGAGGTATGATAAAGCTCATGGAGAAGGGAGCGTGACCCAGTAGCGGCCAGTGAAGAGGCGGGGCCAGGAGCTATGACTTGACCCCTGCAACCACAACTAGGTGAGTACACACACAATGCTCGCGTATGTGTGCATAACCATATTCTCTGTTTTCTTAAAATAAATCCCAGCTCCTGGATCCTTTCAATTATCAATCAACGTGCTGGATAACTACCTAGCCCCAATAGTTTTCCCTCGGATATATATATATATATATATATATATATATATATATATATATATATATATATATATATATATATATATATATATATATATATATATGTCGTGCCGATTAGGTAAAACTTGCGATTTTGGCTTAGATAGCAACGCTCTTCTTGCCATATAAGACAAGCGAAAATTTGTGTATGCAATAATTTCGCAAAATCATTTGAACCTAACGAAAAATATATTTCATTGTATTTGTTTATTATTAAATTATTGTACACTTATCTAAAATATATTTATCTGGATTAGGCTATATTAAATTGCGCTTGTTATAATAAGGTTAGGTAAGTTTTCTGTTTCTTTTGGTACAAAATTATAAATTTTACTTTAACATAAATGAAAAAATATATCTTTAAACGTATAAGAGAAAATTTTAGAAAGGACTTAATTTTAAATGAATTCTTGCTAATTGACCAGTTTTACCTAATCGGCACGACACACACACACACACACACACACACACACACACACACACACACACACACACACACACACACACATATATATATATATATATATGTCGTGCCGATTAGGTAAAACTGGTCAATTAGCAAGAACTCATCTAAAATTAAGTCCTTTCTAAAATTTTCTCTTATACGTTTAAAGATATATTTTTTCATTTATGTTAATGTAGAATTTATAATTTTGTACCAAGAGAAACTTTGAAAACCTACCTAACCTTATTACAACAAGCGCAATTTAATTTAGCCTAACCCAACTAAATATATTTTAGATACGTTAACATTAATTTAATAATAAACAAACACAATGAAATATATTTTTCGTTATGTTCAGAATGATTTTGGCGAAATTATTGCATACACAATTTTCACTTATATATATATATATATATATATATATATATATGTCGTGCCGATTAGGTAAAACTTGCGATTTTGGCTTAAATAGCAACGCTCACCTTGCCATATAAGACAAGTGAAAATTTGTGTATGCAATAATTTCGCCAAAATCATTCTGAACATAACGAAAAAATATATTTAATTCTGTTTGTTTATTATTAAATTAATGTTAACGTATCTAAAATATATTTAGCTGGTTAGGCTAAATTAAATTGCGCTTGTTGTAATAAGGTTAGGTAGGTTTTCAAAGTTTCTCTTGGTACAAAATTATAAATTCTTACATTAACATAAATGAAAAAATATATCTTTAAACGTATAAGAGAAAATTTTGAAAGGACTTAATTTTAGATAAGTTCTTGCTAATTGACCAGTTTTACCTAATCGACGACATATATATATATATATATATATATATATATATATATATATATATATATATATATATATATATATATATATATATATATATATGTGTGTGTGTGTGTGTGTGTGTACTCACCTAATTGCACTCACCTAATTGTGGTTGCAGGGGTCGAGACTCAGCTCCTGGCCCCGCCTCTTCGCTGTCCGCTACTGGGTCTCTGCTCTCCCTGCTCCATGAGCTTTATCATACCTTGTCTTAAAGCTATGTATGATTCTCGCCTCCACTATATCGTTCGCTAGACTATTTTACTTCCTGACTACTCTATGGCTGAAGAAATGCTTTCTAACATCCCTTTGACTCATCTGAGTCTTCAGCTTCCAGTTGTGCCCCCTTGTTTCTGTGTCCCCTCTCTGGAACATCCTGTCACTATCTACCTTGTCGATTCCCCTCAGTATTTTGTATGTCGTTATCATGTCTCCTCTAACCCTTCTGTCCTTCTGTTTGTGTGTGTGTGTTAGTTACTATTTTGTCCTAGGCACATGTCGATTAGATACTAGGCCTGTTGTATGTGTGTGTAAGGAAACACTTCGAAATGTTTCCGACCCGCCGGGAATCGAACCCGAGCCCTCCGTGCGTGAAGCGAGAGCTTTAGCCACCAGGCCACTGGGGCGTGTGTGTGTGTGTGAGAGTGTGTGTTTGTATGCGTGTGTGTGTTTGTGTGTGTGTGTGCACTCACCTAGTTGTGGTTGCAGGGGTCGAGTCACAGCTGTGTGAGTGTATATGCGTGTGTTTGTGTTTTAAGGGAGGAGGGAGATCTTGTTAATGGAAGTGAACGGCTGTTGATCCAAGGAACTGGTGTTGCCCTTTCCTTCCCTGGAACAAACCTGATTATTTCTCAATAAACAAGGTGTTATATTATCTCTGAGTAAAATAATAGTGATAATAATAATAATTATAATAATAATAATAATAATTATAATAATAATAATAATAATAATAATAATAATAATAAAAATAATTATTATAAAAATAATAATAATTATAATAATAATTATAATAAAAATAATTTATTTTTTATTATTAACACAGGCCGTTTCCCACCAAGGCAGGGTGGCCCGACAAAGAAAAACTTTCAGCATCATTCACTCCATCACTGTCTTGCCAGAGGCGTGCTTACACTACAGCTACAAAACTGCAACATTAAATAATAATAATAATAATAATAATTAATAATAATAATAATTATTATTATTATTATTATTATTATTATTATTATTATTAATTATAATAATTATTAATAATTATAATAATTATTATTAATTATAAAATTTATTATTAATTATAATAATAATTATTAATTATAATAATTATTATTATTACCATCATTATTATTATTATTACCATTATTATTATGTACGTTGCATGTACTACTTTGCTCGCTATGTAAGTGTGTCGAGGAGGAGGAGGAAGAGGAAGAGGAGGAGGAGGAAGAGGAAGAGGAGGAGGAGGAGGAAGAAGAGAAGGTATAAAAACGAGGAACATAAACATAAACAAAGAAATTATAAAACAAAATAAGACTGAGAAGCAAGACTGTACACTGGACGTGAAAAATAAAGAAACAACTAACTAACATGGACTTCAGGATCGATTTTGAAAATAGCACACTAAAAAAAATTACGACAGAGCAAGGACAAAAAAAATGTTGATGTGTCAACATTTTTATAATATTCAGCAAATACAATGACGTGAGTGACAGACATACATTATGAGAGGACAGAGCAGTGACAGGGAGAAGAATATATATATATATATATATATATATATATATATATATATATATATATATATATATATATATATATATATATATATATGGGTATTAGTAAGAGCTTTAAAAATAAAGAATTGAATTGCTGTGGTGGTCGAGGAAGTGGAGTATATTGTGCAGTGGAGAACTGTACATGGATGTACATTGTAAGAGTAGATATCAGAATATCTTGCAGTCTCCTGGGAGGTTATCAGCCAACAACGACCGTAAGTTTCCTTCTAATATTCTACGTCTTGCTTCTTCTTCTTCTTCTTCTTCTTCTTCCAACGTCTCCTCGCGCACCCGCCTCTATTACCAGTAAAGGATTTTTGCTAGTTTATTAATATAATAATACTAATAATAATATTTTTTTGCAATACGGTTGGTGATGTTGATCATGCATTTTCTCTCTTGGAAAGACAGTCACGGTGCGAGAGATGGTGAATATGACTCACGAAATCGTAATGACACGATTGCAAACAAACCATAACACGGGTGGGGTTCGAACCCGCGGTCAGAGAGTCTCAAAACTCCAGACCGTCGCGTAAGCCACTGGGCCAGCTAGCTTCAACAAGATTTATCCAACTAGGTATATTTCTACACCATAGGAAGGTTAGCATAGGCACCACTGTGTCCACAAATGCAAGTTTTTACAGACGAATCAACCGCTAGCATGGCCGTGACGAACTCTAGCTCATGTCCCCCTCAAAGCCGTCAACATGACTTTTTTTTTATGGTGAATATAATTTCTTCTTTCGCGAGATAAGGCAGATGTGTTGAACCAAAGTATTTACAAGCTTTTTCTTTTGTGTTTAACGCACGCACGGACACACACACACACACACACACACACACACACACACACACACACACACACGACACACAGACACACACACACACACACACACACACACACACACACACACACACACACACAAGCTAGGCGGACAAAGGCTACAAACCTCGGCAAAGGAGAAAGACCTTGGAGTGAGTATAACGCCAAGCACGTCTCCGGAGGCACACATCAACCAGATAACTGCGGCAGCATATGGGCGTCTGGCAAACCTAAGATTAGCGTTCCGTTACCTTAACAAGGAATCGTTCAAGACACTGTACACCGTGTACGTCAGGCCCATACTAGAATATGCAGCACCAGTCTGGAACCCACACCTGGTCAAGCACGTAAGGAAACTGGAGAAAGTGCAAAGGTTTGCGACAAGGTTAGTTCCACAACTCAGGGGTCTGTCTTATGAAGACAGATTGAGGGAAATAGGACTAACAACACTGGAGGAAAGAAGGGTCAGAGGAGACATGATAACGACATACAAAATACTGCGGGGAATTGACAAGGTAGATAGTGACAGGTTGTTTCAGAGAGGGAACACAGAAACAAGGGGACACAACTGGAAGCTGAAGACTCAGATGAGTCAAAGGGATGTCAGGAAACATTTATTCAGCCACAGAGTAGTCAGGAAGTGGAATGGACTATAGAAAGATATAGTGGAGGCAGGAACCATACATAGTTTTAAGACAAGGTATGATAAAGCTCATGGAGCAGGGAGAGCAGAGACCCAGTAGCAGACAGCGAAGAGGCGGGGCCAGGAGCTGAGTCTCGACCCCTGCAACCACAATTAGGTGACAATTAGGTGAGTACACACACACACACCCTACCAAAGGCTAGTTTACAAATTAGGAGATTAAACTGGGATCAAAATGCACTGCTTGTTACCTAATGACCAGGTCACTGCTTGTTACCTAATGACAAGGTCACTGATTGTTACCTAATGACCAGGTCATTGCTTGTTACCTAATGACCAAGTCACTGCTTGTTACCTAATGACCAGGTCACTGCTTTTTACCTAATGACCAGGTCACTGCTTTTTACCTAATGACCAGGTCACTGCTTGTTACCTAATGACCAGGTCATTGCTTATTACCTAATGACCAGGTCACTGCTTTTTACCTAATGACCAGGTCACTGCTTGTTACCTAATGACCAGGTCACTGCTTTTTACCTAATGACCAGGTCACTGCTTGTTACCTAATGGCCAGGTCACTGTTTGTTACCTAAGGACCAGGTCACTGCTTGTTACCTAATGGCCAGGTCACTGTTTGTTACCTAAGGACCAGGTCACTGCTTGAGTTTCCAATCTCCCCTTAGTCAGTGACCTCCCACCTCCCCTCCTTTCTTCCCACCTTTTCCTCTCCCCGTCGTTGTCCTCGGGTAATGTGTCTGTCGATAACCTATGTCTGATAAAAGGGGCAAGAATTATTCCTAGATACTCTAAACAGCTTACTAACATCCACATAGCTCGCTGTTTATGCAACTTAATCTATTATGCAATGCCCTCAGCATCATCCCTGAAGAGCATAATTATTATCAAGGGAACGTTGATAATTTGCATGTGATACTATTTATTTTTAATAAAATCAAAGGCATTTTATGTTTAA
>WNWK01005047.1:0-50000 GCA_009830355.1 Cherax destructor | reverse complement strand
TGAGTACAGAGAGAGAGGAGATAGCAAGATACGGAGGACACCAAACCCAAGCAGGACAAACACACACACTGGAAGTACCCACGGTGGGCCTCAAATCACAAAAAAAACCCGACAACTATACACTTTAACACCACACACACTCATCAGTCCCCCTGTCCCCACCCCAGCAACCCAAAACGCACCATCACAGCTACCCACCACCCCCACCCCAAACTCCACCCCACCAGCCCATACCCCTACCAAACAATCCCCCCACCCATGCTGCAACTCCCTATGGGCACCCTGCCCACACACCCCTCCAACCCACCAAGATCTGCCCAGGGCCACAGTATTGGAAACAAGCTTGAAGGTTTGGTACACAAACGCGGATGGAATTACGAATAAGTATGAAGAGTGGAATGAAAGAATAGGTGAGGTGTCCCCAAACATCATAGCTGTCACAGAAACTAAACTAAATGAGACAGTAACAGATGCAATCTTCCCACAGGGATATCAGATCCTGAGGAAAGATAGAAGGAGCAGGGGGGAAGGAGGGGTCGCACTGCTTGTAAGGAACCGTTGGAGATTCGAGGAAATGGAAGGAATGGAGGCGTGTAGAAAAAGGGACTTCATAGTAGGTACCACCCAGTCTGGGCAGCACAAGATAGTCATTGCAGTGATGTACAACGCACCACAGAACTGCAGGAGGCCAGGTGAGGAATATGATGAGAACAACAGAGCGATGGTGGACACTCTGGCGAAGGTGGCAAGAAAAGCGCACATGAGCAGAGCGAAGCTACTGGTCATGGGCGATTTCAACCACAGGGAGATGGACTGGGAGAACCAAGAACCACGTGGGGGTCCAGAAACTTGGAGAGCCAAGATGATGGACGTGGTACTGGAAAACCTGATGCACCAACATGTCAGGGACACGACCAGAGTGAGAAGAGAAGATGAACCAGCAAGACTGGACCTTGTATTCACCCTGAACAGCTCAGATATTGAAGACATAACACACGAGAGCCCCCTGGGAGCCAGTGACCATATGGTGCTGAGCTTTGAGTACATTGTAGAGCTACAGGTGGAGAGGAAAACGATACCGAAAGAGACAAACCAGATTTTAAAAGAGGAAACTACACGGGCATGAGGAATTTCCTGCAGGAGGTTCAGTGGGAAAGGGAAATGGAAGGACAGACAATAAATGAAATGATGGAATACGTAGGGGCAAAGTGCAAGGAGGCAGAGGAACGGTTTATACCCAGAGGAAAAAGATTAAACCGGAAGGCCAGAAAGAGCCCCTGGTTTACCCAAAGGTGCAGGGAGGCAAAGACTCAGAGTGTCAGAGAATGGAAAAGGTACAGAAGGCAAAGAACCCAAGTAAACAAAGAGATTAGTAGAAGAGCTAAAAACGAGTATGCACAGGTACGGAGGAAGGCCCAGAAACAGTACGAAAACGACATAGCATCGAAAGTTAAGTCCGACCCGAAACTGATGTACAGTCACATCAGAAGGAAGACAACAGTCAAGGACCAGGTGATAAAGCCGAAAGAGAAGAGGGGGAACTCACAAGTAACGATCAAGAGGTATGTGAGGAGATCAACCTGAGGTTTAAGGAAGTATTCACAGTGGAGGAAGGAAGGCAGCTGGGTAGACAGGACGGGGTGTGTCACCAACAAGGGATGTATCAAGTGCTAGAGGGCATACACACAACAGAGGAGGAGGTGAAGCAGTTACTCAGGGACCTTGATACCTCAAAGGCGATGGGCCCGGACAATATCTCCCCGTGGGTTCTTCGGTAAGGAGCTGAGGTACTGAGTGTGCCACTTACCATAATATTCAACACATCCCTTGAAACTGGGCAGCTACCTGAGATATGGAAGAAGGCCAACGTAGTCCCCACCTTTAAAAAAGGAGACAGAAAAAAGGCACTAAACTATAGACCGGTGTCACTTACGTGTATAGTGTGAAAAGTCCTGGAGAAAATCATCAGGAAAAGAATGGTGGAGCACCTCGAGCTGAACAGGATAATAAACACCAGGCAGCACGGATTCCGGGAAGGCAAATCCTGTGTAACAAACCTCCTAGAGTTCTATGATAAAGTAACAGAGGTAAGGCAAGAGAGAGAAGGGTGGGTTGATTGCATTTTCCTGGACTGCAGGAAGGCTTTCGACACAGTTCCTCACATGAGATTAGTAAAGAAGTTGGAAGAACAAGCATGTATAACAGGAAGGGCACTGGAAAGGATCAGGGAATACCTCACAGGGAGGCAACAACGGGTCATGGTTCGTGATGAGGTATCACAGTGGGCGCCTGTGACGAGCGGTGTACCGCAGGGGTCAGTCTTAGGACCAGTGTTATTCTTGGTATATGTAAATGACGTGACGGACGGGATAGACTCAGAAGTGTCTCTGTTCGCAGATGATGTGAAATTAATGAGGAGAATCACATCGGAAAAGGACCAAGCAGGACTTCAAACAGACCTGGACAAGCTTGACATCTGGTCTAGCAACTGGCTGCTCGAATTCAATCCCACCAAATGCAAAGTCATGAAGATCGGAGAAGGGCAAAGAAGACCGCTGACAGAGTACAGGCTAGGCGGACAAAGGCTACAAACCTCGGCAAAGGAGAAAGACCTTGGGGTGAGTATAACGCCAAGCACGTCTCCGGAGGCACACATCAACCAGATAACTGCGGCAGCATATGGGCGACTGGCAAACCTAAGATTAGCGTTCCGTTACCTTAACAAGGAATCGTTCAAGACACTGTGCACCGTGTACGTCAGGCCCATACTAGAATATGCAGCACCAGTCTGGGACCCACACCTGATCAAGCACGTAAAGAAACTAGAGAAAGTGCAAAGGTTTGCGACAAGGTTAGTTCCACAACTCAGGGGTCTGTCCTATGAAGAAAGGTTGAGGGAAATAGGACTAACAACACTGGAGGAAAGAAGGGTCAGAGGAGACATGATAATGACATACAAAATACTGCGGGGAATCGACAAGGTAGACAGTGATAGGATGTTCCAGAGAGGGAACACAGAAACAAGGGGACACAACTGGAAGCTGAAGACTCAGATGAGTCAAAGGGATATTAGGAAGCATTTCTTCAGCCACAGAGTAGTCAGGAAGTGGAATAGTCTAGAGAAAGATATAGTGGAGGCAGGAACCATACCCCTGCAACCACAGTTAGGTGAGTACAATTAGGTGAGTACAGACATCCACACATCTTCAGTCATAGAGTGGTCGGGAAGTGGAATAGCTTGGGAAGCGATGTAGTGGAGGCAGGTTCCATACATAGCTTTAAGGAGAGGTATGATAAGGCTCATGGAGCAGGGAGCGTGACCCAGTAGCGGCCAGTGAAGAGGCGGGGCGAGGAGCTATGAATCGACCCCTGCAACAACAACTAGGTGAGTACAACTAGGTGAGTACACACACACACACACATACACACACATTCACTCACATGCATTATATATATGCATATATGTATATATAGATGCAGAAATACGATTTAGCAGTAGCTAAATCGTATTTCTGTTGTCAAGAAAGTTTTAGACAGGTTAATAAAGAGAAATTATTTTTATTGGCTTAAAGTAGAAATATTTCACTCTTGAAATATGAAGATTCTTGGTAAGGTATACAAGTTGCAGTCTCTCTTCTGTCTCATGAAGCAAAACTTCAAAAAAACTTCAGTAAACCTATTTCCTGTAGCATCTGAAGTGAAGAAGTAGAGTAGAACACAAGACGAGGACAGTAGCTGGGCTGACGGACTCTGTTTACAGTCCTGCTGCCTAGGCCCCTCACAGACACCAAATTAAATTAGACCCATGTTGATTTCATTGGCATATAAGACAAGTGAAAATTTGTGTATGCAATAATTTCGCCAAAATCATTCTGAACATAACGAAAAAAATATATTTCATTGTGTTTGTTTATTATTAAATTAATGTTAACGTATCTAAAATATATTTAGTTGGGTTAGGCTAAATTAAATTGAGCTTGTTGTAATAAGGTTAGGTAGGTTTTCAAAGTTTCTCTTGGTACAAAATTATAAATTCTTACATTAACATAAATGAAAAAAATATATTTTTAAACGTATAAGAGAAAATTTTAGAAAGGACTTAATTTTAGATGAGTTCTTGCTAATTGACCAGTTTTACCTAATTGGCACGACATATATATATATATATATATATATATATATATATATATATATATATATATATATATATATATATATATATATATATGTGTATATATTCGCCGCTCATTAGTGTCGGAAATTTTCCAGGTGACAGCGTCAGAAATCTCACCTCGGAAATCTCGTTTATTCACCGTTCGGCTCAGCCGAAGAAGACATTAATAAACCTCGAGATAAGAAAAGAAAATCCAGTTAAAGAAAGCGAGAACTGAAGAAGAGGGAGAGAAAAGCGAAGGAGAGAAGATATATTGGATATTAATCGTCTCCGGGAAGAAGCATATCGCCGGTAAATCCTCTAGATCTCCGTCAGTGTTCAATAAAATCGGCATAACACCCCAACAGAGCGGCCTGGGGTGGAGCACCAGACCGGATTTTCTTCTTATGGATGGGGTCGGCGGCTAACTTTGATCCCCAGTCTCAGATTGATACGTCTCTCTGATATTGCAATGGTGTTTCTAAAGAGGAAACATTTTGAATGAGAGACTGAACTTTATACATACTTACATATATATATATATATATATATATATATATATATATATATATATATATATATATATATATATATATATATATATATATATATATATATAGTCGTGCCGATTAGGTAAAACTGGTGAATTAGCAAGAACTCATCTAAAATTAAGTCCTTTCTAAAATTTTCTCTTATACGTTTAAAGATATATTTTTTTCTTTTATGTTAATGTAAGAATTTATAATTTTGTACCAAGAGAAACTTTGAAAACCTACCTAACCTTATTACAACAATCGCAATTTAATTTAGCCTAACTCAACTAAATATATTTTAGATACGTTAACATTAATTTAATAATAAACAAACACAATGAAATATATTTTTTTCGTTATGTTCAGAATAATTTTGGCGAAATTATTGCATACACAAACTTTCACTTGTCTTATATGGCAAGGTGAGCGTTGCTATTTAAGCCAAAATCGCACGTTTTACCTATTCGACACGACATATATATGAACTGAGATGGAAGAAGAGACTGTGGAGACAAACTACATATACAGCTTCAAGTGCATGTATGACAGACCAGGATATTAGAGAATAGTAACGCCTCTCAATATAGTTTAAGAGGTGAAGCCAGGAGCGATGAATTGACCCAGGCATATATAAGTAGGTGAGTACACACGCACGCGCGCACACACACACACACAAACAAACACAAACACACACACACACACACACACACACACACATGTTAGGAAGCATTTCTTCAGCCACAGAGTAGTCAGGAGGTGGAATAGTCTAGAGAAAGATATAGTGGAGGCAGGAACCATACATAGTTTTAAGACGAGGTATGATAAAGCTCATGGAGCAGGGAGAGCAGAGACCCAGTAGCGGACAGCGAAGAGGTGGGGCCAGGAGCTGAGTCTCGACCCCTGCAACCACAATCAGGTGAGTACAATTAGGTGAGTACATGATAACGACATACAAAATACTGCGGGGAATCGACAATGTAGACAGTGACAGGATGTTCCATAGAGGGAACACAGAAACAAGGGGACACAACTGGAAGCTGAAGACTCAGATGAGTCAAAGGGATGTTAGGAAGCATTTCTTCAGCCACAGAGTAGTCAGGAAGTGGAATAGTCTAGAGAAAGATATAGTGGAGGCAGGAACCATACATAGTTTTAAGACAAGGTATGATAAAGCTCATGGAGCAGGGAGAGCAGAGACCCAGTAGCGGACAGCGAAGAGGCGGGGCCAGGAGCTGAGTCTCGACCCCTGCAACCACAATTAGGTGAGTACAATTAAGTGAGTACACACACACACACACACACACACACACACACACACACACACACACACACACACACACACACACACACACAGGCAGAAATAACAGGAAAGGCATTGCAATGAATCAGTGAATACCTGACAGGAAGGAAACAACGAGTGATGGTACGTGACGAGGTGTCAGAGTGGACGCCTTTGACGAGCGGGGTTCCACAAGGGTCAGTCCTAGGGTCGGTGCTGTTTCTGGTTTATGTGAATGACATGACGGAATTGATAAATTGATAAATTCGGAGGTGTCCCTGTTTGCAGACGATGTAAAGCTAATGCGGAGAATTCAAGAGGATGAGGATCAGGCAGGACTACAAAGGGATCTGGAGAGACTGCAAGCCTGGTTCAACAACTGGCTCCTAGAATTTAACCCCACCAAGTGCAAAGTCTTGAAGATTGGGGAAGGTCAAAGAAGGCCCCAGGCAGAGTACAGGGTAGGGGGCCAAAGACTGCAAACCTCACTCAAGGATCTTGGGGTGAGTATAATACCAAACACATCTGAGGCGCACATCAACCAAATAACTGCAGTAGCATATTGGCGCCTGGCATGCCTGAGAATAACAAGGTTTGCATGAAGACTAGTCATGGAGCTATAGGGTATGTCCTACGAGGAGAGGTTAAGGAAAATCAGCCTGACGACACTGGAGAACAGGAGGGATATGGTGGACATGATAACTTATAAAATTCTGAGAGGAATTGACAAGATGAATACAGACAGTATGTTCGAGAGATGGGACACAACAACAAGGGGTCACAACTGGAAGTTGAAAACTCAGATGAGTCATAAGGATGTTAGCAAGAATTTCTTCACTCATAGAGATGTCAGGAAGTGGAACAGTCTGGAGAGTGATATATTAGAGGCAGGATCCAAAGAGATACGATAAAGCTCATGGAGAAGGGAGAGAGTGGACCTAGTAGCTGCCAGAGAAGAGGAAGGGACAGGAGCTGTGACTCGACCCCTGAAACCACAAACAGGTGAGTAAAAATAGGTGAGTACACACACACACACCTCATACAATGCAGCTCGTATATTCCCTCGCTGAATGAACTACGATGCCAAGATATAAATTTGAAATCCACGTAAACAGACGCCCAGGAAGAGATTGTATCAGAATTTATGATGATGGCAGGTCATTGTCGTGAGAGAGAGAGAGAGAGAGAGAGAGAGAGAGAGAGAGAGAGAGAGAGAGAGAGAGAGAGAGAGAGAGAGAGAGAGAGAGATTTAGGGGACAGACATACAAGTTTCCATCTCTCAAGCCAGAAATCCAGTTATCCAGCTAACCAGCCAGCCATACTAGTTAGCCTTGTCAGCCAGGCAGCCAACTATCCATCCATCCATCCAGCCAGTCAGCCAGCCAGCTAGCCAGTCAGCCAGCCAGCTAGCCAGTCAGCCAGCCAGCCAGCCAGCTAGCCAGTCAGCCAGCCAGCTAGCCAGTCAGCCAGCCAGCCAGCTAGCCAGCCAGCCAACCATCCAGTTAATAGGATCTCTGGAAGCGTAAAGAGGTTAAAGAGGGGATTGAAATGAGGGGAGAAATAAAGGAGGGGAAGAGAGAGAAGAAGGAAGGGAGAGAGGAGAAAAGGAGGAAGAAAGAGGAAGGAGAGGAAGAGAGGGGAAGAGGTGAGGGAGTAAAGAGTCTCTCACAGGGTCCAACGAACCTGACTAATTACTGAAGAAAAGTTGAAGCCTTGCCTGATGACAACTGGATGCACTTGTTTTGGGAAGACAGGTGTTCAACGCACCTCTTGAGGAAGTCAGGTGTTCAACGCACCTGTTGGGAAAGACATGTTCAACACACCTGTAAGGAAAGACAGGTTCAACGCACCTGTTGGTGAAGACAGGTGTTGAATGCACCTGTTGAAGACAAATGTCTAAGGGGTTCAGCGCACCTGCTGGGGAAGACAGGTGTTCCAGTACTTGTTGGGGAAGACAGGTTCAACGCTCCAGATGGGACACATTCAACTCACATCTCTGGAAAGACAGGTTTAACTCTCTTCTTTTCAAAGATAGGTTCAACTCGCCTCTATGTAATAACAGAGGTTCAACGCATCTGTTTTGAAAAAAAAAAAAAAACAAGCGTGAAGCTTAGTGCATCACACTGGAATTCATTTCCCACAGACAGTTTCCAGAAAAGTGTCTACCTCGCCTTTCTGCTTGTTCTAGCAGCACTCTAGAACGACACTTGTGTTGTGCCAACAGTGCCGCTGAGGCAACTCAGCCGTGGCTAGTTCGGCTCGTTTACTGGGGTGTTTAATGCTAATTGACTACACGAGGATCATGAAGGCTGCATGTCACTTGTACATCACCAGTTAAGAATGTTTTTAATCTCCATAACAGGAATGAGACTCTCAGTGTACATACACCAAGCGACAAAGAATACAAAATAACCATTCAATTTCTTTTCTCCCTGTGTTTACTATTCACCCTCCTTGGTTAGTGATCACAGCAACACCTATGTGTTTTTTTTTTTGGTTGAATAACACAGCATTATCGACGAGTTAGACACAATGAGCAATAATGTTTGTTGTATTCAGTGTTTATTGTCTTCTTCAGTCGAATGTAGGAGGCGACAAATACCATAAACAGCAGAGGCAGTTAGGTAAAGACGAGGCGATCAGTCCATTAGCCTCGAAGCAATATTGGGGTGGTCATTCCCTGAACCTTGAACCTTATGAACTATTCAGTTCCATAGTTTCGATTACATTTGCACAGGATTGTAATGACTATCCCTGCCATGAACTCTAGCTGAGAGATGCCTGCAGAACTTCTCTGCTTGCCTTCAGTATCTCTCCAGTACCCTGATTATCCTAAGCTGGTATCCACTATCCTGCCTACCCTAAGCTAGTATCCACTATCCTGCCTACCCTAAGCTGGTATCCACTATCCTGCCTACCCTAAGCTGATACTCACCACTGCCATAGCCAAGGGATTCCAGAAGGTAACCTGAGACACTCAGTCTTCGCGTCCCTTGATGTTAATGAAGGTCTCTTGATCTAGAAAATCGAATCTATCCTTTACTTTTTTTTTGTTTCGATCAAACCTGGTTACCTCCCATTTCCCCGTTGCTGTAATGACCCGTTACACGTTCAGCATTTCCCCATGAACAGAAAAATAAGGAAGTAAAATTCATGAACACCTAGGACCTACCCGGAGTCTACCTGGAGGGTATTCCGGGGATCAACGCCCCAGCGGCCATGTCCATGAAAAGGCCTGCTGGTGGATAAGGGCCTGATCAAAGAGGCTGTTTCTGCTGGCCGCACGTTGTCCAGCGTACGAAACACAGCCCGGCTGATCCGGCACTGACTTTAGGTCCCTCTTGAAGACAACCAGGGATCTATTCGTAATTGCCCTTATGGCTGGTGGGAGGCTGTTTAACAGTCTTGGTGCCCCTACTTTTCACTTAGGGTATGTTGCATCGCCTGCCAAGTCTTTTGCTTTCGTAAGAAGTGATTTCTATGTGCAGATTAGGGACCACTTCCTCCAGGATCTTCCAGGTGTAGATTATGATGTACCTCGCCTGCGCTCCAGTGAGTACGAGTAAAGTGCTTTCAAGCGTTCCCAGTAGTTAAAAGGTGTCTGATGGAACTTATATGTGCAGTAAAAGTTCTCTGTACATTCTCTAGATCTGCAATTTCACCTGCCTTGAATGGGGATGTTAATGAACAGCAGTATTCCAGCCTAGAGAGAACAAGTGATTTAAAAAAGATGATCATTGGCTTGACATCTCTTGTCTTGAATGTTCTCATTATCCATCCCATCAGTTTCCACGCAGATATGATAGTGGCATTGTTGTGGTCCTTGAAGGTGAGATCCTCAGACATTACCACTCCCATGTCCTTCACATTACTTTTCCGCTCTATTGTGTGATTAGAGTTTTTAGTATACTCAGTTCTAGCTATTATTTTCTCCAGTTTTCCATAACGGAGTAGTTGGAATTTGTCTTCAATGAACATCATATTGTTCTCCGTTGCCCATTGAAAAACTTGGTTTATATCTTCTTGGAGATTTGTCGTGTCCTCAATGGATGACACTCTCACGCAGATCCTAGTATCTAGGTTTTAGTTTTACCAGTATACCAAAAGAAAAAAAAAAGAAGAAAACAGAACCGTTGCTGCCTGCCTGCAGGATTCCTGCGAGTATGTACTTACAGAAATGCTTGCCTCATTCCTCCCATCTTCCCTCCTACCTCAAGGGCCGTCCTGCGTCAGCTTAGGTGCCGCGTGCTTTACCTGAAGTGCCGTCCTGCTCACCTGAAGTGCCATCCGTATCACCGCCAAGCACCGCGGTGTTCAGCGGAGGCACCAGTACCACCGTGCCGACATCAGTGTTACCGCGGGAGGCGGAGACAGCGAGTGCCGGCACGCACTCTTTGATGCCAGGGTGAGTGAGGATTGTGCTTGCTTGGTAGTCTATCCATCTTGGGAGATCTTCATCCTTCACTCCTTCAAAGGAAGCTCTGTGAAGCTGCTCCATCCTTCATTCCTTCACCGGAAGCTCTGTGAAGCTGCTCCATCCTTCACTCCTTCACAGGAAGCTCTGTGAAGCTGCTCCGTCCTTCACTCCTTCATCGGAAGCTCGGTAAAGTTGCTCCATCCTTCAGATAAGGCCTCAGGATGGTCCCACTGTCAACCTCTCCAACAGGGATATCCTCAAGACTATCCCTCCGTCCACCTCTCCTACAGGGATACCCTATGGAAGGATTCTCTTACAAAAAAATGGTAAGCCTTCACAAATTTCTGCCGTCCACGTTTCCTTCAAGAGAGTTTCTGCAAGGATTCTCCTCCCACGCCTTCTTCAGGAGGAGCCTCTGGAAGGCCTTCACTCCTCCACTGTGTCTCCTGTAGTTCGTTCTCTTCTATTTCTCCTGCTCCCGACGAAGGGACCATAAATAAGATATGAATAAAAACGCCATTACAGACATGCTGTCGCAGGAAGGGATTAGTCTAATAGTCATCCTGATCCTTCAGGATGAGAGGCAGGATTTCTTGGCATCCTTCCCAAAGGAAATGAAAACCTGCTCGAATGCATCTCTTCTTCGTTCGTTTACACGGCAGTGGAAGAACATATTGTCATGTAAAGGAGTGCGTTCTCTCTCTCTCTCTCTCTCTCTCTCTCTCTCTCTCTCTCTCTCTCTCTCTCTCTCTCTCTCTCTCTCTCTCTCTCTCTCTCTCTCTCTCTCTCTCTTTCTCTCTCGCTTTCTCTCTCTCTCTCTCCCAGCCATGCCAAAACAAAACCCGTTTTTCCTCTAATCCCAATATTCCATCACCTTACTGAAATATGTATGCTGGCTTTTTTTCTCTCTTGTTTCTTTCCCGAACATTGAGGGAGTGAGAGCCTGGCAACGAGAGGACGGAGGATCGAGCCTCCACCTCTCTCTGTGCTGTATCACTGGCAATATAGTTATTATATATATATAAAGTTATTTATATCATAGCGTAGTCTGACCGATTTTTTGATAACTGCCGTATTACTATTACAATATCAGTGTTTGTGGGCTGGTTACTTTTCTAATACTGTAAATATTCAAAGCTTCTGTCTATGGGTACTGGTATGCCTGGGGGCACTTCCTGCCTTCCTGCCTTCTTCCTGCCTTCTTCCTGCCTGTGATCGTATCTGCTTGGACCTCCTCTTTTCTGCAGCATTGCAAGCTCCTGATGATGTGTTGATTGCAACATGAAAGGCCTAGAGCTATTAGTCAACTCCTGTTGCGGTTGTTATGCATTTTGAATCGCTTGTTAACGATATTTGCAATATATATATATATATATATATATATATATATATATATATATATATATATATATATATATATATATATATATATATATATATATAAACAGGCGGGTATATACAGAAAAAGATCGCAGTCAGCTGGATTCGATCCCCTACAGAGAAACTGGCAAGGTGTTGCTGATGCAGGTGTTGTTAAGGTAGGCGTTCTTAAGGCAGATATTGTTAAGACAGGTGTTAAGACAGCTGTTGTTAAGGCAAGTGTTAAGTCAGGTGTTGGCGTTAAGGCAGGTGTTGTTAAGGCAGGTGTTGCTGAGGCAGGTGTTTCTGAGGCAGGTGTTATTGAGGCATGTGTTGCTGAGGCAAGTGTTACTGAGGCATGTGTTAAGGCAGATGTTGCTGAGGCAGGTGTTGCTGAGGCAGGTGTTATTAAGGCAAATGTTGTTAAGGCAGGTGTTGCTGAGGCAGGTGTTGCTGAGGCAGGTGTTGCTGAGGCAGGTGTTGTTGAGGCAGAGATGTTGCTGAGGCAGGTGTTATTAAGGCAGGTGTTGTTAAGGCAGGTGTTGCTGAGGCAGGCGTTGCTGAGGCAGGTGTTGCTGAGGCAGGTGTTGCTGAGGCAGGTGTTGAGGCAGAGATGTTGCTGAGGCAGGTGTTATTAAGGCAGGTGTTGTTAAGGCAGGCGTTGCTGAGGCAGGTGTTGTTGACTCCGTGGTATTAATCTGATAAATCATGATAGTGAAAAGTTCAGAGTGGCTTGTTAGCTGAGGGAACTTTCACTTCTCCCTCTGTTCTCCTATACCCCTCTTTCCCTCTTTACCCCTCTCTCTTGCACCACTCTTGTTCTTTCCATACCCCGCTACTCACATCTTCTGCCTCTCTTTAAACTATTTTAATACACTCTCCTCTTTCCCTTTTCAGTCCCCTTATCCTTTCTCCTCCTTTTCACTCTCTCAGACACCTTTCTCCTGCTCTGATATCCTCTTCCACCTATTCTTAATTTCTTCCTTTCCCTGTTTCCATTTCTCACTCTTACTAATGTCTCTCTCTCCTCTTCCCAAATTCCCATCTCACTAATCCCTCTCTCTCGTCTTCTTTCCAATCCTCCCTTTCCCTAATCCCTCTCGTCTCTTCTTACCAATTCCACCCCCCTCCTCCCTCTCCCTAAACCTTCTCTGTGCATCTTTCCCCTCTCATGAAGGATGCACTTCTCACTCCCTCTACACCTTCTCACTTTTATTTATGTCCTGTGGGACCTCCAGCCCTCTCCTTCACACACACACACACACACACACACACACACACACACACACACACACACACACACACACACAAACAAACACCAGCGTCCTCTGGAATGACTAAGAAATATACTAGTGAATTAACAATGGCTGTAAATAGACCTTACATCTGGTGTGAAGTGTATAAACTATTGTGTACTGGATACACTCTAAGCAATGGGACATGATAATATATCACTGTGGGTTCTGAAAGAAAGAGCTGATACACAGTGTGCATTATGTGTCTCATAGCTCGATTGGTAGCGAACTCATTTAACACCCTGAGGTTTGTGGTTCGATTCCCGGTACGGGTGGAAACATTACGATGTGTTTCCTTAAGACACCTGCTGTCCCAGTTCGCCTAACAGTAAAATAGGTACCTGGGTGTTAGTCGACTGGTGTGGGTCGCATCCTAGGGACCAAATTGGCTGAATTTTCCCGAAATTCTCTGCATAATAAGCAGCTTTCTATATAGATGTATGTCATTGATGTCAGCTAGGCCTGTATACCTTGTACATGTACTTGTAGAAATATAGATTATTATTATTATTATTATTATTATTATTATTATTATTATTATTATTATTATTATTATTATTATTATTATCATCATCAAAAATCTTGGGTTGATTGCTTAAATGAGGATCTAAAGGGTATCGAGTAAACGAGGGTCATTAAGACCTCCCGTAACCTTTTCAGCACCAGACAAGAACATTTTAATCCCTCTTTTGGGGATTAGACTAAACTCTGAGCACATATATGCTGAGAGTAATATTCCTCTCGGTGTATATCTTGTTCAAGAATCTTCAACACATCGCTGCAAACTGTTGAGCAACTCCCAGAAATGAGGAAAACAGTGAATGTAATTATTAAATTTTAGTAGGAAGGCAGACTAGAAGGGCTGAGTTGCAGACCTGTGGAACACCATGAGACTGGAGCCGATAGTAAACGGAGACATGATCACAACATTGTCGGTACTCACAGGCTTTGACAGAGTGCTGGCACACAGAGATAATACAAAATTTACTGAAAGTATCCATGCACTCTCTCTCACTCTCTCTCTCTCTCGCTATATATATATATATATATATATATATATATATATATATATATATATATATATATATATATATATATATATAAAAAGACTTCAAGGAAGAATATTTAGATTTCTTTCTGAAGCTATTTGAATATTCCACTTCCCCTACCACCCCATCTTTTTTTAACAAACTTTATTTCAAGACAAAATACAATGGGGAGTAAAACAACATAGATAACAACTCAGAGCTACATGTCAAATACTTCGTCCAACTCCCGGCAGTGGGCCGCGTGCCCAGAATACTGCAGGTATTTCCCTCTGGATCGCAACACTGAGTCTCTGAAAGAGGAAGCTGGTCGCCCTGTGGTCCTTGGTTTCTATGATGAGTTTTCCACCCAGCTCCTTGAGAAACTTTAGAGCACACTTACCCCATGCTCCATGGGTCTCCGACCCTATTGGGATGAAGTTATAGCAAGAGGGAAGGTCTTCATATTTGCGGGTCTTCTGGATCTCCCTGTGGCTGGCAGCTCCACCCCCTTCGGCTAAGGAGTGTGGCAGGTAGGTGTCTGCCAATGTGGCAGCACAGGTGTAGTCCCAAGCAATCTGCTTACCATCCTTCCAGGGTAGCATGGTGGCTCCATCAGGACGCTTTTGACTTCCATCAGACCTCTGCACTTGGGGTTCTCGTTGAGCTGGGCAACGGGCTGTGGCGAGGCTTCTCTTTATGATGTCATTGACCTCCTCATGTCTAGCATACTTCCCTTCTGATGTGTGACACACTAGACCATGAAGTCCGAATTGATCAGCCGTCGCCCTGCCATATATATATATATATATATATATATATATATATATATATATATATATATATATATATATATATATATATATATATATATACGAAGATAAAGAGCCTGCTTTGTGTATCAGAGAAGATATTTGCAAAACAAATAAAATTATAGAGGGAGAGCAAACGGTAGTGAGTGGAGCATTTGCTGTGATCCTATTACAGCCACTCACTCTCTGCATGGGAT
Organism: Cherax destructor; assembly: GCA_009830355.1. NCBI lineage: Eukaryota > Metazoa > Arthropoda > Malacostraca > Decapoda > Parastacidae > Cherax > Cherax destructor. The sequence goes on along the minus strand of WNWK01005047.1, from coordinate 34,930 downwards.
TGGCCTCCCGGGGAGGGGTTAAAACCCTTCTAACATGAGTTTCATATCCCAAGCTCTCTGGTATGATGCTACAGTAAAACTCACTTGCTATTTTTATACAGGGTGTTTATATATATATATATATATATATATATATATATATATATATATATATATATATATATATATATATATGTGTGTGTGTGTGTGTGTGTGTGTGTGTGTGTGTGTGTGTGTGTGTGTGTGTGTGTGTGTGTGTGTCGTGCCAAATAAGTAAAACTGGTCATTCAGTAAGAACTCATTCAAGATTAAGTCCTCTCTAAAATTTTCTCTTATACGTTCAAAGATATATTTTTTTCATTTATTTTAATGTAAAATCATAATAATTCTGTACCAAAAGAACCTTAGAAAACTTACCTAACCTTATTATAACAAGCACAATTTAATTTAGCCTAATCCATCTAAATATATTTTAGATAACTTTACAATAATTTAATAATAAACAAACACAATGAAAAATATTCTTTTCGTTAGGTTCAGAATGTTTTTTGCGAAATTATTGCATACACAAATTTTCGCTTACCTTATTCGGCAAAAAGAGTGTTGGTTTTAAGCCAAAATCGCAAATTTTACTTATTCGGCACGACATGTATATATATACACACATATAATTCAGTGCAATTATCATCAATTTTCATCATACAATGTTCTGTAGTTTTTCTAAGAAAAGACAGAGAAGTTGTCTTTCATTTTGAAAAAGTATTTTGGACGATTTTAACTAAATTCGTTGTATACTGAATGGGAGTGGAAGCCGAGGCTACCTGTCTTGCTACACCACCAGTCTGGCACTTGTCCAGGGCTGCAAAGGCCTTCCACCTGCGTGCTTTTGGCTGCCAGCGGGTCGGCATAGTTTTGACGGGTCCCCTATTGCTGGGCGTCTGGCTAGCTTTTCCACGGGTATATGGCAAAGCACAACTAAGGTTAGATGCTACCAGGCGAAAAGCAACACGTTACGTGGTTGAAAGGCTTCCAAAATCCTGGGTTATTCCGATTTTCTAACTTTAATACAATTTTTTTGAAGTTTACGTTTAAATCCCAAGCTGAAACAATTCTTTCTCTCTCTCATTTTGTCCCTTGTTAGTTACGGTAAAATATCCTTAAAAAAAGAGAAATGTAATCCATAGCCATTTGCCCTCTAGTCAATTATTGGAAAGCAATTCGTGTCTGACGGTCGTTTTCCGGCCATTAAATAGAGCTTAACTACCGGGATAATGTTGTGGTAGTTAATGTGTGTTAATTATGGTAATATATGGGGCTGTAGTGGTGGTAGGTAGAGATGGTAGGTGGGCTAAATGGAAGGGGAGGGGAGGTTTGTATAGGGCTTTGACAGTAGTGGTGGTGGTGGTGGTATTGGTGGTGGTGGAAGTTGTAGTAGTGGTGGTGGTGGTGGTAGTGGTGGTGGTGGAAGTTGTAGTAGTGGTGGTACTGGTTGTAGTGGTGGTTGCATTGATGATAATTTAGAGACTGAGGTTAGAGGGATGAGTAGAGATGGTGTTACTAGTAGTGTCCACAGCAATCCTATTAGTATTAGTATTATTAATTTTAGTAGTAGAAGTAGTACCTACCTACATAAGTATCTACCTACCTACCATCAAATGCCTTGCTATCCTTACCTGACCTAGATAATACACGATGGTCATTAATCTAAGTAGAAACAGATAGTTCTTCTCAGCAAACAGCCTCGATGTTGACTACCAAGTTCTCAGCTGTCTGACTTTTCCCATGTACTTCCCTATAAGTCTTCACATACCTTTCTAACCCACATTTAAAGCCATTCCTTTAGAACGTTATCCTGACTCATACCCCATTTTGCTACTGGCTGCTGTGACTCAATGGAGCTGTTTTTACTCTCGTCCAGCTGCAGTAAGCCAGGGATAGTCATTTGTCTTAAACTTTGTCGAGCAAGTTCACAACCCTTTCTCTCTCTCTCTCTCTCTCTCTCTCTCTCTCTATCTTTATTTTATTATATATATATATATATATATATATATATATATATATATATATATATATAAAGGAAAAAGGGAGAAGAAACGGTGCATATTCGACCACTTGGAGCCAAGTAAACAGTGGAACTTTATTCAGTAGTGATCCTAGTGGTTCCTACAGGGATGTTCCTTGTTCCCTGCAGTGATGTTCCTTGGTTCCCTTCAGTGATGTTCCTTGTTCCCCTGCAGTGATGGTAATTGGTTCCCTTCAGTGATGTTCCTTGGTCCCCTTCAGTGATGTTGCTTGGTCTTCTGCAGTGATGTTGCTTTGTCTCCTGCAGTGATGTTCCTTGTTCCCCTGCATTGATGTTCCCTGGTTCCCTTCAGTGATGTTCCTTGGTCTTCTGCAGTGATGTTCCTTAGTCTCCTGCAGTGATATTTCTTGGTTCCCTGTGGTGATGTTCCTTGGTCCCCTACAGTGACGTTCCTTGGTCCCCTACAGTGACGTTCCTTGGTCCCCTACAGTGACGTTCCTTGGTCCCCTACAGTGACGTTCCTTGGTCCCCTACAGTGACGTTCCTTGGTCCCCTGTAGTGATGTTCCTTGGTCTCTTACAGTGATGTTCCTTGGTCCAATGCAGTGACGTTCGTTGGTCCCCTGCAGTGACGTTCCTTGGTCCCCTGCAGTGACGTTTCTTGGTCCCCTACAGTGACGTTCCTTGGTTCCCTGCAGTGACGTTCCTTGGTCCCCTACAGTGACGTTCCTTGGTCCCCTGCAGTGACGTTCCTTGGTCCCCTGCAGTGACGTTCCTTGGTCCCCTACAGTGACGTTCCTTGGTCCCCTGTAGTGACGTTCCTTAGTCCCCTACAGTGACGATCCTTGGTCCCCTACAGTGTCGTTCCATGGTCCCCTACAGTGACGTTCCTTGGTCCCCTACAGTGACGTTCCTTGGTCCCCTACAGTGACGTTCCTTGGTCCCCTGCAGTGACGTTCCTTGGTCACCTACAGTGACGTTCTGGTCCCTGAGTGATGCTTCCTGAGACCGAGTCCGTCCTGCAGGACGTTCCTGTCCCTACAGTGACGTCTTGGCCCCTGCAGTGACGTTCCTGTCCCCACAGTGACGTTCCTTGGCCCTGCAGTGACGTTCCTTGGTCCCCTACAGTGACGTTCCTTGGTCCCCTACAGTGACGTTCCTTGGTCCCCTACAGTGACGTTCCTTGGTCCCCTACAGTGACGTTCCTTGGTCCCCTACAGTGACGTTCCTTGGTCCCATGCAGTGACGTTCCTTGGTCCCCTACAGTGACGTTCCTTGGTCCCCTCAGTGACGTTCCTTGGTCCCCTGCAGTGACGTTCCGTGGTCCCCTGCAGTGACGTTCCTTGGTTCCCTACAGTGACGTTTCTTGGTTCCCTCCAGTGATGTTCCTTGGTCCCCTACAGTAACGTTCCTTGGTCCCCTACAGTGACGTTCCTTGGTCCCCTACAGTGACGTTCCTTGGTCCCCTACAGTGACGTTCCTTGGTCCCCTACAGTGACGTTCCTTGGTCCCCTGCAGTGACGTTCCTTGGTCCATGCACTGACGTTTCGCCTTCTCTTTAAGTGGACTAGTTTGCTAATAGACCGACTGATTGCTGGACCGATTGCTTGATAGACCAGCTAGTTGATGGACCAGCTGGTTGATGGACCAGCTGATTGATGGACCTACAAGCTGCTGGGCTGATTCGTTGGTGTACCGACTTGACAGAGACTTGGACTGTCCTCTAACTGTCTGCTGTGCATGACTGGTGAAGGAGGTGGTAGTAACTTGCCTGCTTGACTGGGTCATCTGATAGGCAGACTGGAATGTGAACTAAAGAATTGAACTCTCTGTTGTATTTGTGGATCAAGTGATTGTCCAGTAGGGTTACCAACCTTTTTTGTTCCTTTGGAACCCTTGCACATTTTGTCAGGTTCCCATGTACCCCTAAAAATTAAGGATAAAAAATTTATAAAATTATATTTATTTTATATTTTTTATGAAATCTGTATGTGTAGAGATTATATAAGGATTTTATACTATTTATAACACCGATAACTTGAACTCAGTGAATTTATAAAATATATTAATCTGTCCCATGTTATATACAGTAATCATGACTAATGATTAAAAGTACACAAAACTTGTCAAAATAACATGCTAAAAACTAAATAATAATCCTCCTGAAATCTTTGATCCTGTCTTATGGTAACAGTTCCATTAATACGAGGGAAAACTTCAGCAACTGAGGAACGAATATCATGTTCGAGTGTTTTGAAATTTGATCTGTGTCTTGATTTAATCCCCAACAACACTGAAAATGTTGACTCACAAAGCCATGTTGATGGAAATAACAGCAGTGGTGGAACAGCAGTGCGGGAACAGCAGTGCTGGAACAGCAGTGCTGGAAAAGCAGCTTCAACAACCCGCCTGTATGAATCTAGCGTCCAAAACCAACAATCACACAAATTCATCTCAGAATATACATCACGTGCAGAATCATCATGCTGGAGTCCAGCTCCTCTTGCGTGCTTGTCCCAGCCTGCAACATCTTGCATGCCTGTCCCAGCCTGCAACATCTCGCATGCCTGTCCCAGCCTGCAACACCTTGCATGCCTGTCCCAGCCTGCAACACCTTGCATGCCTGTCCCAGCCTGCAACATCTGAGCATTTGCGGTGAAAGCATTACGAAGACACATTAATTCATCTTCACTAAGGTTTGAGAAATAACCTTAAAGTTCCTCATGCAGCTTCATAAGATGCTCACTGAGTAATTCTTTGAATATGTCAGACTTAGATTGTGGATTCTGATCTAGAAAGTCTGTCACAGTACTAAACATAGACAAGGTATCAGACTGAAGTGCTACGTGTATGTAACTTTGTAATGTGAAAGAAAGAGGGAGGAGAGCTTGTTTAGTTGACTGCTCTCTTTATCAGCTCAGCTATAACGAGAATATTCTATATTGTGCATCAGTGTACAGTGTACAGCATTGTATAAGATGGTGATACTCTCAGAACCTTATGTACCCCTTGAGAAGTGTAAATGTCCCCCTGGGGGGTACATGTACCCCAGGTTGGGAACCGCAGGCCTAAACGAAAGATTACTTCCAACATGAACTGTTCGAATAACAGCTGTTCAGATTTCAGCTGTCAGATTATCGAGTGACAGAAAACTAACAACAGAAGCTGATGTCGTTTTAAGTGTAAAAAAAAAAAAATGCACTTTTGTTGGCTGTTCCATTAAAGTAAAAATGTTTTTGTTTTATGTATCTTCGATGTATTTTAGGTGTATGTTTTTTAATCTGATTTAAAATAAAGAAATGTATTGAAGTAGTGATTATTTTTCGTGTGCAAACGCGCGCGCACACACACGCACACACACTCACACACACACACACGCACACACACACGCACACACACTCACACACACACAGGCTACAAAGCTCGGCAAAGGAGAAAGACCTTGGAGTGAGTATAACGCCAATCACGTCTCCGGAGGCACACATCAACCAGATAACTGCGGCAGCATATGGGCGACTGGCAAACCTAAGATTAGCGTTCCGTTACCTTAACAAGGAATCGTTCAAGACACTGTATACCGTGTACGTCAGGCCCATACTAGAATATGCAGCACCAGTCTGGAACCCACACCTGGTTAAGCACGTAAAGAAACTAGAGAAAGTGCAAAGGTTTGCTACAAGGTTAGTTCCACAACTCAGGGGTCTGTCTTATGAAGAAAGATTGAGGGAAATAGGACTAACAACACTGGAGGAAAGAAGGGTCAGAGGAGACATGATAACGACATACAAAATACTGCGGGGAATTGACAAGGTAGATAGTGACAGGATGTTTCAGAGAGGGAACACAGAAACAAGGGGACACAACTGGAAGCTGAAGACTCAGATGAGTCAAAGGGATGTCAGGAAGCATTTCTTCAGCCACAGAGTAGTCAGGAAGTGGAATAGTCTAGAGAAAGATATAGTGGAGGCAGGAACCATACATAGTTTTAAGACAAGGTATGATAAAGCTCATGGAGCAGGGAGAGCAGAGACCCAGTAGCAGACAGCGAAGAGGCGGGGCCAGGAGCTGAGTCTCGACCCCTGCAACCACAATTAGGTGAGTACAATTAGGTGAGTACACACACACAAACACACACACACACTCACACACACACACACACACGCACACACACACACACACGCACACACACACACATACACACACTCACACACACACACACACTGGGCAGCTACCTGAGATATGGAAGAAGGCCAACGTAGTCCCCATTTTTAAAAAAGGAGACAGAAAGAGGCACTAAACTATAGACCGGTGTCACTTACATGTATAGTAGGGCAAAGTCCTGGAGAAAATCATCAGGAAAGAATGGTGGAACACCTTGAGCTGAACAGGATAATAAACACCAGACAGCACGGATTCCGGAAAGGCAAATCCTGTGTAACAAACCTCCTAGAGTTCTATGATAAAGTAACAGAGGTAAGGCAGGAGAGAGAAGGGTGGGTTGATTGCATTTTCCTGGACTGCAGGAAGGCCTTCGACACAGTTCCTCACATGAGATTAGTAAAGAAGTTGGAAGAACAAGCAGGTATAACAGGAAGGGCACTGGAATGGATCAGGGAATACCTCAAAGGGAGGCAACAACGGGTCATGGTGCGTGGTGAGGTATCAAAGTGGGCGCCTGTGACGAGCGGTGTACCGCAGGGGTCAGTCCTAGGACCAGTGTTATTCCTGGTATATGTAAATGACATGACGGATGGGATAGACTCAGAAGTGTCTCTATTCGCGGATGATGTGAAAATAATGAGGAGAATCACATCGGAAGAGGGCCAGGCAGGGCTGCAAACAGACCTGGACAAGCTCGACATCTGGTCTAGCAATTGGCTTCTCGAATTAAATCCCTCCAAATGCAAAGTCATGAGGATCGGAGAAGGGCAAAGAAGACCGCTGACAGAGTACAAGCTAGGCGGACAAAGGCTACAAACCTCGGCAAAGGAGAAAGACCTTGGAGTGAGTATAACGCCAAGCACGTCTCCGGAGGCACACATCAACCAGATAACTGCGGCAGCATATGGGCGACTGGCAAACCTAAGATTAGCGTTCCGTTACCTTAAGGAATCGTTCAAGACACTGTATACCGTGTACGTCAGGCCCATACTAGAATATGCAGCACCAGTCTGGAACCCACACCTGGTCAAGCACGTAAAGAAACTAGAGAAAGTGCAAAGGTTTGCGACAAGGTTACAACTCAAGGGTCTGTCTTATGAAGAAAGGTTGAGGGAAATAGGACTAACAACACTGGAGGAAAGAAGGGTCAGAGGAGACATGATAACGACATACAAAATACTGCGGGGAATTGACAAGGTAGACAGTGATAGGATGTTCCAGAGAGGGAACACAGAAACAAGGGGACATAACTGGAAGCTGAAGACTCAGATGAGTCAAAGGGATGTTAGGAAGCATTTCTTCAGCCACAGAGTAGTCAGGAAGTGGTATGATAAAGCTCATGGAGCAGGGAGAGCAGAGACCCAGTAGCAGACAGCGAAGAGGCGGGGCCAGGAGCTGAGTCTCGACCCCTGCAACCACAATTAGGTGAGTACAATTAGGTGAGTACACACACACACACTCACACACTCACACACTCACACACACACACACACATACACACACACACACACACTCACACACTCACACACACACACACACACACACACACACTCACACACTCACACTCACACACACCACATACTCACACACACACACACACACACACTCACACACTCACACACACACACACACACACACACACACACACACTCACACACTCACACACACACACACACCCCACTCACACACACACACACACACACACACACACACACACACACCACACACACACACACACACACACACACACACACACACACACACACACACACACACACACACACACACACACACACACACACACACACACACACACACACACACACACACACACACACTCACACACACACACACACACACACACACACACCACACACCACACACACAACACACTCACACACACACACACACACACACACAGCACTACACACACACACCTACACCCACCAACCCTTCCACCAACACAGTAATCGTATCCATTGATACAAGGATCATCTTGTCTGATAGGGACAGAGAATGTCATTGGGAGGGACATGCTTGTGTGATGGGTAGGGGGTGATGGGGGAGGAGGGTGTGAGGGTGGGAGGGGTAGGTGCGGGGATGGGGGTGGACATGGTGAGGGAAGGGGCAGATGCAGGTGAGTGTATGCTTCAGTGGTATATTCAACAGTGGGATACTGTGGGCAGTGACACTCACCGGACGTGTTGTGTGTACTTCACTATGTGGTTGATATGTGGTGTGTGTGTGTGTGTGTGTGTACTCTGTTGTGGTTCATGTTGTGGTGTGGTGTGTGTGTGTGTGTGTGTGTGTGTGTGTGTGTGTGTGTGTGTGTGTGTGTGTGTGTGTGTTAACCTAACCTTAAGTAAGGATGACAGGAGATAAATTCTCGCTGTCTGTACCAAAGAACTAGTCTCCACTCTTCCTGTCTCCCCACATCAGCCACAGATGGATTCTCTGCCCTAGTGGCCAGTAAACTACTTCCCCAGGGGCCTGTAAGCTACCTCCCCAGGGGCCTGTAAACTACCTACCCCAGTGGCCTGTAAACTACCTACCCCAGTGGCCTGTAAACTACCTACCCCAGTGGCCTGTAAACTACCTACCCCAGTGGCCTGTAAACTACCTACCCCAGTAACCTGTAAACTACCTACCCCAGTGGCCAGTAAACTACTTCCCCAGTGGCCTGTAAGCTACCTCCCCAGTGGCCTGTAAGCTACCTCCCCAGGGGCCTGTAAACTACCTCCCCAGGGGCCTGTAAACTACCTACCCCAGTGGCCTGTAAACTACCTACCCCAGTGGTCTGTAAACTACCTACCCCAGTGGCCTGTAAACTACCTACCCCAGTGACCTGTAAACTACCTACCCCAGTGGCCTGTAAACTACCTACCCCAGTGGCCTGTAAACTACCTACCCCAGTGGCCTGTAAACTACCTACCCCAGTGGCCTGTAAACTACCTACCCCAGTGGCCTGTAAACTACCTCCCCTAGACGCTCAAAATTATCTCTTATTAGTCCCCAGGAAGCTAACAGTGAGCAATAACACAGACCATCTTGGGTAAAGCATTGGAAGCTAAGCTATCATGCAAAGGGAAAATACTCAGCTAAAGCTTTAAAAATACACATGCCAGGCAGCAGAGAGGAATTAAGGTATCCCAGATAGTCGGGGATATTTTAGAGGCATCCCAATGAGGCGGGGTTACCTGAGAAGTGAGGAATGATGGAAATTGAGCGTACACCATCGCTGTCTCACACTCCAGATACCTTCTTAACTGCCATCACACCTACTTCCTTAACTAATCAGTATTTCAACGTTCATAACTGCCAGTATGCCTACTTTCTTAAACCACCACCACCATCATGGGTACTTTCCTCAATCGCCACTAAATCTAGTGTTCCGATTTTGCAGAGGGAACAACGAGGTTGAAGAAGTGTCGTCAGTGTTCTCTTCACCGGCCACCACTTCGATATTAAAACCGAACACTTGTGGACAGCCCACTGGCCCGCTAGCTTTGCAACCAGTTTACCCCCTAGGTTCGAACCCCACTCTGTTCAGTGAGCCGAACACCTGCTTCGTTCGAATGCTTTCGGCATTCATTGATACTAAAAGAACAGCCCACTATTCTGCACTCAGAAGAGGAAACTTACGATCCGTCCTGACCATTGTCAAGTCACAGCTAAGTGAGAAAAATCAAAGAAGCCCAGAAGACAAATCGAAGAGAGTGGGAGGAAGGGGGGTAGGAAGAAGGAAGTAGTTGCAGTAGTGGTAATAAAGGTAGTAGTAGAAGTAACAGTAGTAGTAGCAGCAGCAGCAGTTGTAGAAGCAGTGGTAGCAATCTTGGCAGTGGTGGTAGGAGTAGTAATAGTAGTAGTAGTTTATTCAAGATAAGAATGGAGGAACACGGCCAGTAGGCCTACTGAACTACTAACGCTACAACTACAACAACAACAACAACAACAACAACTACTACTTCTTCTACTACTACTACTACTACTTCTACTATACTACTACTTCTACTATTACTACTACTTCTACTATTACTACTACTTCTACTATTACTACTAATTCTAATATTACTACTACTTCTACGACTACTACTACGACTACCACCAACCCTCTAAACAAAAAAACATACCCTTGACTACACTTCTCTCTATCCCCCACACCAAAGCTGCATTCCCACTACAAGATTTATAGCTGTGATCACGTTACTACTTCCTCGTATCTGTTCCAGATGGCTTCGAGAGCTTTTAGCTGTCGCTTCTCCCTCGGGAATCCTGAATTACTCTCAATACTGGGGATTATTTCCCATTGTTTATCTTGTTTGGTGTCTTGATTATTAAGTCCTTGATTATTATTATTATTATTATTATTATTATTATTATTATTATTTTGATTATTATTACTTTTATTATTATTATTATTATTATTATTATTATTATTATTATTATTATTATTATTATTATTTTGATTATTATTATTTTGATTATTATTATTATTATTATTATTATTATTATTATTATTATTATTATTATTATTATTATTATTATTATTATTATTATTATTATTATTATTATTATTATTATTATTTTGATCATCATTATTATTATTATTATTATTATTATTTGATTATTATTATTATTATTATTATTATTTGATTATTATTATTATTATTATTATTATTTGATTATTATTATTATTATTATTGCTATTATTACTATTATTATTATTAAGAAGAGGGAGAGTAGCTCTTAATTCCTTGGATGAAGGGCCCATCACTCGTATGACTCTCGACATGCTCTTAAATAGTTTCGGAACACGCTTTTATTGACACGACGTTTCGCTCTGTGAAGAGCTTTAAGAGGTTGCTGTCTTGGTAAGGCTCTACACAGAGCGAAACATAACTTTATAAACCTATACAAAGAGCAAGCATTACATGATAAAGCTCTACACAGAGCTAAAAAATAACATGATAAAGCTCTACATAGAGCTAAAAAATAACATAATAAATCTCTACATACAGAGCTAAAAATAAAATGATAAAGCTTTACACACAGCTAAAAATATAACATGATAAAGCTCTACACAGAGTTAAAAAAAATAACACGATAAATCTCTATACACCCAGCTAAAAATAACATGTTGAAGCTCTAAGTTAGAGTGAAACATGACCTGATAAAGCTCTACAAACACGGAGTGAACCATGATAAACGAGATAAACAGAGCTTTTGTCAAAAATAAAAAATAAATAAAAAAAGTTTTTTTTCCATATTGTTCCACTCTTAATTTTAACACCCATATTTTCGTTTCCACCCAACAGCTCTCTCTCTCTCTCTCTCTCTCTCTCTCTCTCTCTCCCTCCCTCCCTACCTCCTTCCCTTTTTTTACCTAGCTCTCCCCTCTTTTCCCCTTTACCCTTCCCCCCTCACACGCGTCACGGCCATTTTTTCCCCTTCGTATTCTGCAAAACTTTATTAAATCTGCCAAAACACAGTGATGGGTCTCACTAGGGAGGCCAAGATTTTGTTCAGGAAAATTCGAAATATAAAGCCTCATACATACATACATACATACATACATACATACATACATACATACATACATACATACATACATACATACATACACACATACATACACACACGTCGGTGTGCGTGTACGCTGTGTCTGCGCTGGTGTACAGCATAGGGCGCCTGTCTGGAAGCTGGCCAACAAGAAGGAACCGGCAGGCAAAGCGAGACAATATTTCGCTCTTGTGAGGGAAACCTTGGTAAAGCTCAATTCTGAGCGAAGCTTTGTCCAGTCAGAGCTTTCTCTTGCTCGCACCCGAAAATCCAAGGCCGGACAGCGAGGACCCAGGAGCTAGAGCGAAATCCTTTCGAGCAGATTTTCTTCATCGTTCAAGCTGAGGTACTTTGACGATGTCATAGAAGTAGTAGTAGTAGTAGTAGTAGCACCAGCAGTTATAGTAGTAGTAGCAGTAATAGTAGTAGTAGTAGTAACAGTAGTAGTATCAGTAGTAGCAGTAGTGGCAGTGGAAGTGGTGGTAGTAGTAGTAGTAGTAGCAATAGCACTGAGTTTTTTACTTTGTTAATCCTAGATTTTTGTCTATGTTTACTACTACTCTCTGTGTTCTATTTTTCAAAAAAATCATAATATCCATTTGCCTACTTTTACCCTACCCCTCCCCCGTTACATCTACCACCCTTATTTTGTGTACAAGCACTCCATGGCCGAGTCTGTCAAATGTAGAACTAGCAGCAGCAGCAGCAGCAGCAGTATTAATAGACGTATACCTGGAGAGGGTTCCGGGGGTCAACGCCCCCGGGGCCCGGCCTGTAACCAGGCCTCACGTAGCAGGGAACTGCATCTGCACTGCACTTGTGTGAGACATTCTCGCCTCTGCTTCAGAAGGCTGGTCTGGTGTGAGCAAGCGTGTCCACGACTGTTAACTGACAGTGTTATTTACCAGTCTAGTAGGTATCTGCTGACACGAGGCGTTTTATTATGCATCTCTCCTGCTGAATAAAAGTATCTTCTACAGTTATATTCGCTATCTGCATGTGTAATACTGGACGAGTGAGACACATGAGCGGTACCTGAGACACATGTCCAGCACTTGAAACACATGTACAGCACTCAGGAAGTCACCAAAAAATCAGCACCTTAGAGAGGAAACTGATGACGACGTTTCGGTCCATCCTCGACCATTGTCAAGTTACAAATGAGGTTTTGTTATTTTTCTTGTCATGATCTTAGCCTGGTCATGGACAGGCCCGCTGGGATGTTGACCCCCGGAACACCCTCCTGGTATACTTGTTCAAATGCATTTATCTTTGGCATATATTCGTTGGGTGTAGATGGAGCGAGTTCTTTTTTTTTTAGTAAAATTTAAAGTAACGTGGATCTTTACTGACGCGATAAAGATGCTTAAGATACTGATCAGCATGTGTATATTGTATATATATATATATATATATATATATATATATATATATATATATATATATATATAAGATGAAGTGAATCATAAAACTGACGAGAGGAAAAAGGTGAGTAGTTCACTGAGGAGTTTGTGGAGACAAAGAACTTTGTCCATGGAACCAAAGAGGGAAATGTATGAGAGTATACAGTTATACCAGTGCTCTTATATGAGTGTGAAGCATTTGTAGTGAATGTTGCAACAAGGAGAAGGCTGGAGGCAGTGGAGATGTCGTGTCTGAGGGCAATGTGTGGTGTGAATATAATGCAGAGAATTCGTAGTTTGGAAATTAGGAGGAAGTGCGGGATTACCAAAACAATTATCCAGAGGGCTGAGGAAGGATTGTTGAGGTGGTTCGGTCGTTTAGAATAACCTGGAAAACGTATAAATCTGTAATGGAAGGAAGGTGGGGTACGGGTCATCCTAGGAAAGGTTGGAGGGAGGGGATAATGGAGGTTTTGTGTACGAGGGGCTTGGACTTCCAGCAAACGTGCATGAGCGTGTTAGATAGGAGTGAGTGGAGACAAATGATTTTTATGAGTTGACATGCTGTTGGAGTGTGAGCAAAGTAACATTTATGAAGGGATTCAGGAGAACTGGTAAGCCGGACTTGACTCCTGGAGGTGGGAAGTACAGTGCCTGCACCCTGTAGGAGGGGTGGAGATATGATGCAGCTTTTTAACTGTAGTGTAGACGCGCCTCTGGCACTGTGCCTCTTTATTCTTCAATGATGATGAAAGTGTTTCCTCTTTTTACGGGTCACTTTACCTCGGTGACAAATTGCCAATGTGTTAATAAAAATAAATAATAATTTTAATAATAATAATAATCATAATAATAATAATATATATGAGAATAATACTAATATAATAATAATTATAAATATAACAAGAATAAAAATAATAATTACAATAATAATAATAATAATAATATATATTATTATTATTATTATTATTATTATTATTATTATAATAATTTTAATAATATTTTCTTCAACCCCGATTAAACTCTGACTTTAAAATTCTTAGGCCGAGGTTGTGAATAACACCAAAAAAACCCTTCCCGAGGGGTTCACCCCTTCCCCTCAAAAAAAAAAAAAAAACTTTAAACCACCTATTTCCTCATCCCAACTTGACGCCAAAAATTCCTACCAGTTTGGCGCTCCTGATGGCACCGAGTTTTTTTTTTTTTTTCATTTTATTTTATTGCTGAATATCTTGTGGGAAAAGTTTTGCAAGATTATTTACGGCATGACGCATTTTAACTTGTGGTTTTGTGGGAATGAACTGTATGTAATGGTGCTTGAGGGACGAGGGAGAGTGAGGTGTTGTGTTGTGAGAGGTCACGTTGGAACGAGGGAGAGTGACGTCTTGTGAGAGGTCACTATAGAACGAGGGGTGGTGATGTTCCCCCTTCCCCATTCTTCCCTCCCCCCACAACACACCCTCACCCACAACCCCAGTACAGACCCCTGTCCACACACCCCTCCCACACTCCTCCGCCAACACCCTCCACCCACGCACCCCCGCCCATGGGCGTGCTGTGGCCTTTGACCTTCAGCACTGCACGCTGAAATCACATGCCTGAAGGGGAACAGATGTTTCAGTTTTGACAACTGAATTCACTTCAGTACTGTAGAGGGACTCAGGCACTCCGAGGATCCCAGGGACCCAGGGACTCCTAGGGGTCCCAGGGACCCTAAGGGACCCAGGGATACAATGATTCTGAGGGATCCAGGGACCCAGGGACTCCGAGGGTCCCAAGGACCGTGAGGGACCCAGTTATACAAGGACTCTGGGGGATCTAGGGACTCAGGGACTTGAGGGTCCCAGGGAACCAGAGGGACCCAGTTTGCAGAGACAACCAGAAAGCATGTTACACTATTTTTCATAAATATTTTAGTCTCTCTCTCTCTCTCTCTCTCTCTCTCTCTCTCTCTCTCTCTCTCTCTCTCTCTCTTTCTTCTTATTCCTACTAGAAAGATAAAAATAAGAATTAAAAATGAAAACACAATAAACTAAAAGAGCTTGAAAAAGACTCAAGACTGACAGATTCTGACAGACAGGCTGACAAGCTGACAGACTGGGTGTCGGACAGATTGACTGTCTGAGACACTGGCTGACAGACTGACAGACGAGTTTTGAACTAAAAACTGACACTTTAAGACAGAAAACACGACTGAGAGAAAAACAGATAAACAGACAAAGAAAGGTACACGCAAACTGACTGACAGACTGATAAGAGCAGAGAGAGAGAGAGATAGAGAGAGAGAGAGAGAGAGAGAGAGAGAGAGAGTCCGTTCATTAGGTGAGAATCAGGTAGCAGCGCCAAGCGTATTTTGGGAGTGATGGGTCTCGCTGTCAGCACCACGCTACACCATTATAAAAACACAGGGATTTACCCGGTTCGGTGAATTTGTAGAGCTTCAGCGAGGACTGTGAGACCAGAGAACCATGTTGAAGACTTCAGTACTGATGTGCAACACTCACTACACACATACACACACGTGTGTGTGTGTGTGTATGTGTATACCTACCTACGTGAATGAGGGATAAATGGATAGCATGGATAAAACACGGATAAAGGAATAATTGAACAGTGGAAAGCACAACAAAATCACTACAGTATAAAGAATGAAACAACAGCTTGAGAAATAGTATAGTCCAACAAGGATCAGTGTTGGGACCTAAACTGTTTCTGTTGTATGTTAATGCAGTGTGGTGGCACATGGATCAGTCATGATTATTGTGCCACCACACAAGCTAGAAGTCAAAAACAAAGATGAATCACATGGCTGCTAGGAAATACGTCCTTAGCCTTAGAGTGGTCAAAATGCGGTTCCATGTAGACAGTGAAGTAGCACATGTGGAACCCATACATAGTTTTAAGAATAAATATGATAGGGCTTTAAGCAGCCAGGAGAAAGTAATCCCAGTAGCGGCTAGCAAAGAGGCGGGGCCGGGAGCTGAGACTCGACACCTCCAACCACAAATAAGTAAAAAGACATAACCCCGTACATCACATGTGTCAAGAACACCGCTACTCTGTGTAAAAGGCTCACTGACACCTGGACAACGAAATTAGGTATGCTATTTTCTAGTACTGCTTTCAACATTTTGCAACGTTGCCTAATGAGGTAATCTGTGGCTTTAAATTGATGGAAAAAAATACGATTGCAAAGGCTTTTCCTCGCAGACGAAAGAATTTCGTTATTCTACCATCATAGATTCGGTCAGAATTTCTAGCCGAGACGCATAGTTCTCCTGTTGCTGTTACATTGGTATTATTTTCCTTGAAGAATGAGACACTTGTACAACATTTGGACTGAACGCATCGACTCCAGGCTGAGTGACTGATTACCTCAAACTCCTCCTCATCTTCCACCATTTCTCTCTGTATTGGACTGAAGAAGCCAATGGCTGGCGAACCGTTTCCACAATTAAGATTCCCAAATGTTGCACAAGTGTCTCATTCTTCAGCTTGTCATTTTTTTTTAAACCTTGTTTTGAAAATTCAAATTATCCACTCCATTATTTTCCTGGCTGTCGGGATATTTACCTTATTGTCTTCTTTGAAAGAAAGGTCAGCCGGCATTATTACTCCCAGGTTATTTATGTGTTCTTTTCGTTCTGTTTGATAATCCTTTAGGGTTTTGTATACGTATTAGGGACACGAATTGGGACACGAGGTCGGACAAAGTGTTGTCCCTCGAGGGTCAATGTTATTGGTGTGTTTTAATGTAGTGTCGTCCCACAAGAGTTAGTCTTAGGACCTACACTCTTCCTGGTGTATCTTAATGACCTCATTACAGGAATTATCTCCTATGTATATGATGAAGGTAAAAATAATGCGACTGAGAAGAGGATGAGACAAGACTTAAGGAAGACTGGGACCAACTGCAGGAATTGCCGGTTACTGGGACTGATCCCCAGCAGGAGTTATGGAATTATGAAGTCTATGTTATAAAGTTAGGTTTTGAAGGCTTGAAGTTGATTTATGAGATTATGAAATTTAATGATGAAGTTAGGAATTTATGAAGTTAAGTTACAAAATCGAGTTAGGGAAATTATAAACACAGGTTATGAAGTTATAAAATTGAGTTATTTCCTTAAATTATGTGAAGGTAGGAAGTTAAGAAATTGTGAAGGTAACTTATGAAGTTATAAAGATGAGAGTACTTTCTGGAGGAGAGGAGAGAGCAGGGAGGACACACTCACACAGCCAGTTCCAGAATAATGGTCTTGGGCTTGAACGTTATCTCAACATACATTCCCGAGAAGAGCATATCAACAGACTAACATCAGCCACATGGGTTACGCTTGCAAACACAAGAGTAGCATCGAGCAACTCTCACCAGGACTTGTGGAGAAATTTTCTGCTACAGGGGCGGTGACCTCCCTCGAGGTCATGACCTCTCCTTCTTTCCATTAGCAGAGATGAAGCGAGATCTTATGTCTTGCAATAAAGCTATATCAGGATGGACATATATCTTAGCATGTGTTCCTTACTATGCAGAAATTAGACTCACTAAATTGGATGCAGTTCAAGAGCAGAAAACACTGACACACGAGACTTGCACATGGACATCAGCTCTCCCCTCTTGCAGGAGAATTTACAACATCACATGTTTCTATGAGGAAACTACTATTTTTTCAGACAATTAAAAATTAAAAATAATATGCCTCTACCATGATAATATAGCTAGTAGCATTATACTTATTAACCCGCACCTTGGAGTCAAGGCATCCGCAATCTTTGATTCAGAAAGATTATGTCAGCAGAAACCTGACTGTAAATGGAGGTGCTGTCGGCAGCAACAGCCAGACTGTTATCAAGACGAGTGAATCGACGACCAGAGATGAGTGAATGAGTGTCGATAGCAGAGTCGTGCTGCGTTGAAACGTAGAAACATTCGTGGCCATATTCTTGTGAACTTCGGGAAACTCGAGTCGTGTCGAAAATCTCCAGGAAGAATGAAACTCTTCCTCCCATGAATAATTATGGACATATGAGCGAATGAGGAAGTACTGCAGCAGAACTATTCTCTGTGTCGCTCATTCGCGTACGAACAATCATTAAGGAGAACTGAGGTAAAGATACAGTGTTGAAACTCCAATCGTTGTCTTTGCTAAGCGAAATATTGCTAATATTCTCCCTACCGTGAACATTAAAGACGGACATATTACCATTGACGAGAGAATCTCATGAACAACTGATGGTCAAATCAGGTGACGTTAAACGTATCCAAATTGATGACAGAAGTGAAGATGTCCAACGTCATATCTTCAATCAAGCCATCAATACCGGCGTCATATCTTCAATCAAGCCATCAATACCGGCGTCATATCTTCAATCAAGACATCAATACCGGCGTCATATCTTCAATCAAGACATCAATACCGGCGTCATATCTTCAATCAAGCCATCAATACCGGCGTCATATCATATGGGTACGATACACACACCCAGGTAAGTCCTATCAAAGCACACGTTTTACTGTGTTTGCTGCAGTGAATAGGTATTTATGTGGTGTTGATAAGACTAATTTGACGCCATAACACGAGGGCGATTGCCCAAACCCAGGTTAGACTCGCCCATGACTTCCCAGGTGACATACCTGAAATACCAGGATAATATAGGCGAGTGTTAACCCTGTTCATATTCGCTCTCTTACAGCCCAGATAGGCGTCATCGAAGGAGACCCCAGGCTGAGGCTGCTGGGGACTCGAACGATCAACTGAAAGACCAACAGTGGTCTTTTCATTGTATTCATTTTTATATCTCTACTATCATCCCCCACAGGACTCGTAAGGACTCGTTGAAAACATTCATGCCATCGGGTGTTCCACTCATTCCTTAGTGCGTAGGGATGGTGTGTAAAAACTTAGACTGGTTATAGAAGCGACATTCCAGGAAGCGTTCACACACACACACACACACACACACACACACACACACACACACGCACACACACACACACACACACACACACACACACACAACCGGATAATCGGATAACCAGATAACCAGATAACCGCGGCAGCATATGGGCGACTGGCAAACCTAAGATTAGCGTTCCGTTACCTTAACAAGGAATCGTTCAAGACACTGTACACCGTGTACGTCAGGCCCATACTAGAGTATGCAGCACCAGTCTGGAACCCACACCTAGCCAAGCACGTAAAGAAGCTAGAGAAAGTGCAAAGGTTTGTAACAAGACTAGTCCCGGAGCTAAAGGGTTGGTCCTACGAGGAGAGGTGAAGGGAAATCTACCTGACGACACTGGAGGACAGGGAGATAGAGGGGACATAATAACAACATATAAAATACTGATAGGAATTAACAAGGAGGACAGGGATAGAATGTTTCGGAGATGGGACACAGCAACAAGGGGTCACAACTGGAAGCTAAAGACTCATATGGGTCACAGGGATGTTAGTAAGTATTTCTTCAGTCATAGATTTGTCAGGAAGTGGAACAATCTGGAGAGTGATGTAGTGGAGGCAGAATCCATACATAGCTTTAAAAAGAGATATGAAAAAGCTCATGGAGCAGGGAGAGAGTGGACCTAGTAGCGACCAGTAAAGAGGCAGGGCCAGAAGCTATGACTCGACCCCTGCAGCAACAATTAGGTGAATTAGGGGAGTACACATACAAGTACATCTGTCACAACTATCAATTACCTACCTGGAGTCTACTTGAAGGTCGTTCCGGGGGTCAACGCCCCCGCGGCCCAGTCATTGCCCAGGCCTCGCGGTGTATCAGCGCCTGATCAATCAGGCTGTTACTGCTCGCCGCACGCAATCCAAACGTACGAACCATAGCCTGGCTAATCAGGCACTGACTTTAACCATCTTCAACTGTTCTCCATATATCTACCAAAGGAATATAAAAGCAAGTAAGTAAACATACAAACACAGAGAAAAACAAGCACAAGCAAACAAAAAACAAACTAAAGAACAAATAAACTAACGTAATAATAAACAAGTAAAAACACGCAAACGTTACGTTTTCAACTGTTGTGGCGTTTTCCAGTTGAGTGAAGGTTTATTTAAACCAGGGAGAGAGGGAGGGAAGAGGGAGGGAGGAAACAAGGAGGTAGGGAGAGAGGGAGGGAGGAAACAAGGAGGTAGGGAGAGAGGGAGGGAGGAAACAAGGAGGTAGGGAGAGAGGGAGGGAGGAAACAAGGAGGTAGGGAGAGAAGGATTGAGGAAACAAGGAAGTAGGGAGAGAGGGAGGGAGGAAACAAGGAGGTAGGGAGAGAGGGAGGGAGGAAACAAGGAGGTAGGGAGAGAGGGAGGGAGGAAACAAGGAGGTAGGGAGAGAGGGAGGGAGGAAACAAGGAGGTAGGGAGAGAGGGAGGGAGGAAGCGGAGAGAGAAGCACGGATGCAACAGAGAGGTGGAATAGGTAGGCAAGAGAGAGAGAGGCATGGAGAAAGGGAATGAGCAAGACAGGGAGGGATGGAGTAAGAGAGGGAGGGAGCAAGAGAGAGAGAAAGAGAGAGGGGGTGATGGAAGATAAAATAACAAAAAAAGACTAAAATTTGAAGCCCTCAAATTTTCGAGTTTCTGAAGCAGTCTTTGGTAAAGTGTTGTGTAGTGCTGGTGCTGCCATGATGGAGGAGTGCTGGTGCTGTGTTGGAGATGTTAGGATCGAGGTGTGCTGGTGTTGTGTTGGAGATGTTAGGATCGAGGTGTGCTGGTGCTGGTGTTGTGTTGGAGATGTTAGGATCGAGGTGTGTTGTTGTTGGTGGTGGTGGTGTTAGCTTCGTTATGCTTTAGATATTTTGGCATTGTTACACTGTAGCATTGGTGTTTTCCTGCTGCGTTGGTGTTGTGTAGTGTTGCTGGTGTTGTAGCACTGTGGTGTTGTCAGTAACACTAAATAACAACAAGCACATCTTATAAACCAAACAGAGAAATGCTGTGTATAAGACATGTTCTTAATCTTTAAACGCCACTGCTCTTCTCACGTCACTGCAGAGACCTTCTTCAAGAATTCTATGAAATTGTCGTTTATGTGCGAGTCTTTCAAGTACTAGTTTTCCAGGTGCGAGTGTTTCAAGAGCGAGTGTTTCAGGTGCTAGTTTTTCAAGAGCGAGTGTTTCAAGTTCGAGTGTTTCAAGAGCGAGTGTGTCAGGTGTTAGTTTTCCAGGTGCGAGTGTTTCAGAGTCTGAAGCAAGCATGCGTTGGGTAATTCCCTCACTTAAAACATATACGGATCCTTGTTTACTGACTTAGCGAAATAGCAGTGAATGTTTCAAGTATTTCCTCTTTTTGAGGTCTAGTTGAAGATTTTTTTTATAATTCTTAATTACTAGAGTTCTAGACATGAATGTAATTGATCCTTCGACCTATAACTACTCCAGTTAGAGGGGTTTTGATGAGAGTAGGATTACCGTCTGAGAAGCACCTGGAATCCTCCAAGTTTTGTAATTCATCGCTTCTTGAGCTAAGGCTTCCAGTGATAATATATATATATATATATATATATATATATATATATATATATATATATATATATATATATATATATATTAATGTGTGGTAAAATGAAAAGTTGACAGTACCTTTTCACAGGTTCCCTGAAGTTTGGAAAGGAACCTGTAGATGACGTTTCGATCCTTCATAAACCGATAACGGTCCAGCAGAGGCTCAGAGACGTCTAAGACTTCTCCCAGGTTTTGCCTCGATTCACTCCCATTTCTGTCCTTTGTGTCATTACCACTACCCCCCCCACCCCACCTACTACCGTCACTACTGCTTCTACTACTACTACTTCCGCTACCATCATTACCTCTACCACTACCTCTCCACTTCCTTGTTTGTACCTCTCTTTGTCCCGTCCTTGGCCTCCTCTCATATATATACTGGCTCCCTCATCTTCGTGTGTTAGTGTGACTAGTCAATGATCTAAGTCTGACCGAAACATCGTCTTAAGTTTCTTTCTCGTGTGTGCAGGTTATTTGTGTAGTGTTAGTGTGGGTTGTTTGTGATTTTTTCCAGCTTCCGTAATATATAATATATTGTTAACGCTACCTGACTGTCTTTATACCAGCATCCAAGATCTTAGATTCAGAGAGACAGTTGTGAGGCAACTTTTAATAGCTTTAGAAAAGTGGGCATATCAAAGCTGAGTTAAATTTCTTTCGTGGATTTTCTAAGGTTAATAAATTCCATTATGAGTTGTATGGAACAGCCTCACAATGACAAAATAATTAATGACTATTTCTCCATTTTGCATTAGTTTGGCGTAGAAAATAGATAATGCTTGTGTCTCGTGAAGGAGGGCGAGGATAGAGAGCAGCCGTTTTCAAATTATAAACTTCCCCATGTTTGCAAGAAAAAGTGGAAGATGGATGAGGGAGAGTGACTCTTGTCTCCTGTATGTGTAACAGTAGTCTATATATCAAACTCTACCAGGTCACTGCCGGCACTGCTGCAGTAATAACGAGTAGTTAATTAATTGTAAGATAGTCTGCCGATCTAAATGAATTCGATGCGAGAGAGAGCCATAGGTATGATCTGGAGCTTCCAGGTGCCGTTGTCTGAAGATGTCCCTTGGCTGAAAGTACTCAGACGGTCTCAACACCTCGACATATGGTTCCAGGTTCAGGGAATTCTGGTAATTTGGATTGCGAGATAATAATAAACACTTAAATATTTATAGATATGACATAATAAGTTAGCAGGACTCTATCTGGAAGACACGTTTATTGCACAGAACTCTTGAATTCATCAAATGATACGATAGAAGTGCTATCAAAGTCTCTGTTAGAAAACATCAGAAAAAAAAATGAAAAAGCACAGATAGTATCTAGGCCTTTCCCTAAACCCCTCCAAAGAAAGTTTACGGAAAGGCCTAAAGCAAGTGAAAATCGTCTTGCAAGGAGTGCAAATCACTAATCTTAGTGACAGCACTTTTCTCAGCGCTCCACTGAGGTCCAGTATTATCAGCGAGAGTTTAGGGAAAAAAATCGCTGAATTTAAAAGAATTGAAGCTAGCACTGAAAAATTTATGTCCATGACGCCTTCTGTCTCCTCGCTAGATATCTATCCCTTCCTTAACCTATCCTACACTTTACGATGATTTCTATCCCTTGAAAGTCAATGTTAGACTACTAATAGTTTCTCTTAACGAATCACAATGACTGCATGCCGCAGTGACAGTCAGACTGAACAGACTGTACATATGTACATCCTCTCAGATTGCCTTGCCAGCCTTCTCATCTGTCATTGGACTCAGTTAATTAGGGAAGCAAATTCTACCAGAACAGACAAGTAGTTCAGCAGGGAAGAACGACTCCAGCTACACTAAAGGCACCAATCAGTGGGATACTCTCTCAGCCCTGACAAGACTATAGTATCCACGGACAATGTAGATGGGTCAGCCAACCCCACCATGGAAGAAGACTTCCTCAGCAGTACTAAAGAGGGCACACTTAAATACAGAGCTCACCTCTTAGCTCTGAGTGCACCTTACTCTAGCTATTTTTGCCTAGCCTTTCCTATTTCTGTAACTGACACACGTGTTGACCCTCAGACTGTCACACTCTCAGTCTCTCAGACCGTCAGACCCTCAAACCTTCAGACTCTCAAGCTCTCAGACCTTCAGGCCCTGAGAACCTCAGACCTTCAGACCTTCACATTGCAGTGACTCTGCCTTGCTAGCAAATTCACATTGAGTATAAGTGTATTTGCGACAAATTGTAAATTGACTAATATGATCTGCATGATCTAGACTGTACCAGCTGCCCTGGTGGATCACACTCTATCCCCTAAGAATGAAAACGCACAATAACCTGACTGCAACAACACACAAATAACCCGCACCTATGAAACTTATGACTAAAATCGTCGTCATAAGCTTTATTCTTTTATGTACGGGTTATTTGCGTATTCATGGAAAACTAGGAGACTGTTGTGTGGGGCTACTGCGTGCGTAGCAGGGTGGTGGTGCTGACCACAGGGTAGACGACAAGTTCAACAGATAATGGAATTTGCGATCCAGAGGGGTAATGCCTGGTGCATCCTAGGTTCCTGTCCAGCCTCCGTCTAAAATGTTTAATTGTGTGTGTGTGTCTATTAAAAGTTCTCCAGAAAACTATACCAATAAATAAATAAATAAATAAACTCTGCCAACCAGCCAACAGTATCCTCTCAGTCTAACACCACCACCACTATCGACCTCACCACTTGCAGCTACCACCACCCTTCTCCTCTCCTACCACCACCAACACCACCACGCCTTACTTCCACCAACCACAACCAGCCACCCCACCAACCACAACCAGCCACCCCACCAACCACAACCAGCCACCCCACCAACCACAACCAGCCACCCCACCAACCACAACCACCACTACAACCAGCCACCCCACCAACCACAACCACCACTACAACCAGCCACCCCACCTACAAAATTCACCAACTCCCACTTTTCACATCCCAGGTAGCAAGCAGACTTCATAAACTAGGGCGACAGTGTCACCTGTCACCATCCATCGTTACATCGTCACCACACCAGCATAACAAGACTCCGTATAAACAGGCTGTGTAACAGCAGTCCAACCAACAAGAGACATTTGTTATAGTTACTCCTGAACCGCTTCGTTGCAGCTAATTCCTCTAGTATGTATTACGCTATGTGTTGTGTCTGCTACTGGCCTTGTTTGTTGAGTGTTTGCTGGACATTGATGTAATCGCTACTAGTTTTTCCTTCTTCTTTATTATTATTTTTATTAATATTATTATCATTATTGTTGTTCTGTTGATTCTGTTGTTAGTGGTGGTGTTTTATGGTTGTTGCTATTGTTATTGTTCGTGCTAATGATGTCATATCTCTCTTGCTCAGATGCCTCGCCCCCAGAGTATCTTGTATGTTGTAGACATGTCTTCCCGAGGTTGTGTTACCTATCACATTCCATCCCATTCTCCTACCCCAAGATATATATATATATATATATATATATATATATATATATATATATATATGTCATCAGGTCTTATAGTAATGTTATCAGAGTCTATCAAGTGTTATCACGTGGATGTTGTTATTACAAGTTATTAGCAGGTATCAAGGTTTCATTGTGTGTATAATGATATGTTATCACAAGTTATAAGTTATCATGGCGTTATCACGTGTATTAGGTTATCGGGTGTTATTCAGCTCCGTATATAACACAAAGAACTACATTTTATTTTCATTTAGGTATATTTTTTTTGTTTTTGAAGTTTTACAAAGAGCATATCGAATTATATTATACTATCAAATTATACAGTTATATAAATGCTATAATCTCTTCTAATAAATTGGTAATTATTTTGTGATAGAGATCTTTTGATCGTCATTTATATACAAATTGTGGTTGGGATTGAGGCTAGAGTGAGGGAGGGAGGGTAGTGGTTGTGGTTATGATGGTGGTTGTGGTTGTAGTGGCGGTGGTGGTGATTGTGATGGTGGTGGTGGTGATGGTAGTGGCGGTGGTGGTGATTGTGATCGTGGTGATGGTAGTGGCGGTGGTGGTGATGGTGATGGTAGTGGCGGTGGTGGTGATTGTGGTGGTGGTGACGGTAATAGTGGTGGTGGTGATGGTGGTGGTGATTGTGGTGGTTATTATTATTATTATTATTAGTAGTAGTAGTAGTGGTATTTTACTAAAGCATCAATATTATTTACATTTTTGTTGCTTTGCCGTTGTTGTTGTTGTAGCCATTTGTTATTCACTGTTGTTGTTTGTTATTGATGTTGCTGTTGTTGCTGCTGCTGTTGTTGATGTCACTGTAATTTCCTTTTTTTTATTATTACTGCTGTTGTTTGTATTTGCTAATGTTCTTGTTGTTGTTTACTGTTGTTCAGCCTAGCCAAGCCTCACACATTTCTCACAGTCAGCAGCAGCTTCCCTCCGGCGCCTCATCTCCCTTGATCCTCCATGGGCACCACATTCCTGTCACCGTCTCAGTCAACAGTCACTCAAAGAAATATTTATTTTTCACTGCAGAGTGAATAAAAATACTGGGTACTCAGAACAAGCCTTTGTTCATCTAACTAACGTCTTGATCTAAACAGAGCCGCCTTCTTAAGCTCAAGGAGCGAAAGTTTGAGCTTGTTTTGAATAGCTGTGGTGGCTAGGGACCCTAAAATACTAATTTTGACAACATTATCCAGCATCTCAGCAATTATTCTCCCGGCATTTGCTCCCAAGACGTTTAACCTTTTTTCTCAAGTTGAGACATTACGGAGGGCAGAACATATGTGAGGAGTTGATGGATAAGGATAGACCAGCGAGGATGAGCTGTGGATAGACAGGAAGAAAAAAAGATCAAAGAGCAGGTGACCTATCCACTTTGGGTCTATTTTAAAAGAATTTTTTGGTCACGTATTAAAGAGAGATGTCTAGTAACCGTACCCCTCTCTCTCTCTCTCTCTCTCTCTCTCTCTCTCTCTCTCTCTCCTCTCTCTCTCTCTCTTTCTCTTTCTCTCTCTAAAACAATATATTACAAACGGAAAAAAAATTGAAAATGCAATAATCATTGCGTTCATTGATCCCCTGTTTTTTTTTCCTAAGTCAAATTACATTATTAAAAGTGTTTGTGTTTTTTTCAACTTCGCTCAGTGTTTAAATTCTCGGTTAGTTTCGCTATAAATTGAAAATATTAAGGTTATTTTTATCTTCTAAATTTATAATACATTTTTGTTTCCATTCCATGTTAGGAAAAATTTTTCCATGTTTGCTTATAGCTTATAAAAATTATAGATGTAAATTATAACCTTAATTACGACAGCCAGTCCAGCTTCCGAAATTCATATATATATCATATATATATATATATATATATATATATATATATATATATATATATATATATATATATATATATATATATATATATATATATATATTTATATATATTTATATATATATCTTTCGTCTTCACCCTCATTTTTTACCCTCGTCTCACGCAACCTCGGCCCTATTTATTTAATTCTCAGAGTGCCTCTTCTCTCTTATTTTCCCCCTCTCACTCACCCTCATTTCTCCCTTCACCTCCGTCTCAGTGAGTGGAGACATGACGCACGGTATTCATTTCCCGCTGGAGGGACAGGCAACCATTCAGCAGAACTGCTGCTGGAGGGGTTCATGCCAGTCAACCTCCCACAACATCCTCCCCTCCCACAACACCCTCCCACTACCTCCCTCCCTCAACATCACTTTCCCCCTTCCTCCCCCGTAAATTACCTGCTCTCCTGCCGGCGATGACTCCCCTGCGATTGATGACTTAACCTGCAACGGCGGCGGCGGCGACGCTTCTCCTACGACAGGGAGCTGCTGGAGTGCGGCAGGAACGCGCGGACGCGTGAAATAGCGTACGATGGGTGCAAAACAATTTATAACTTGAGAGAAAATGCCAAAAAAACTTTAAGGACCACATAAAGAAGTGGAGCACGTGAATGAATGCAGGAGCACGTGAATGAATGCATGAGCACGTGAAGGAATGCTGGAGCACGTGAAAGAATGCAAGAGCACGTGATAGAATGCAGGAGCACGTGAAAGAATGCAGGAGCACGTGAAAGAATGCAGGAGCACGTGAAAGAATGCAGGAGCACGTGAATGAATGCATGAGCACGTGAAGGAATGCAGGAGCACGTGAAAGAATGCAGGAGCACGTGAAGGAATGCAGGAGCACGTGAAAGAATGCAGGAGCACGTGAAGTATTGCATTAATACACGAAATAATACATACCTGGAGTTACCTTGAGAGGGTTTCGGGGGTCAACGCCCCGGCAGCTCGGTCTGAGACCAGGCCTCATGGTGGATCAGGGTCTGATCAACCAGGCTGTTACTGCTGGCCGCACGCAAACTGACGTACGAACCACAGCCCAGTTAGTCAGGTACGATAAAGAATAAAAAGGCAACAGCACACAAACAACTCGCGCAAAGGAGAAAGAATATTATGACGACGTTTCGGTTCCAATTGGACCATTAACTATCCACACTCCAGCACACAAAGGTAAGGGAGCCAGTATATATATACGAGAGGAGAACAGAGAACATATAAAAAGAATTAAGTGGAGAAACACACACATACACACACACACACACACACACATATACACACATACACACACACACACACATACACACACACACACATACACATATACACACATACACACACACACACATACACACACACACACACATACACATATACACACGCACACACACACACACATACACACACACATACACACACCTGGTCAA
The DNA here is from genome assembly GCA_009830355.1 of Cherax destructor. Taxonomy (NCBI): domain Eukaryota; kingdom Metazoa; phylum Arthropoda; class Malacostraca; order Decapoda; family Parastacidae; genus Cherax; species Cherax destructor. The sequence continues at coordinate 6,525 of WNWK01005047.1, read as the reverse complement.
GCAGTAAGGAAACTAGAGAAAGTGCAAAGGTTTGACAAGGTTAGTTCCACAACTCAGGGGTCTGTCTTATGAAGAAAGGTTGAGGGAAATAGGACTAACAACACTGGAGGAAAGAAGGGTCAGAGGAGACATGATAACGACATACAAAATACTGCGGGGAATTGACAAGGTAGATAGTGACAGGTTGTTTCAGAGAGGGAACACAGAAACAAGGGGACACAACTGGAAGCTGAAGACTCAGATGAGTCAAAGGGATGTCAGGAAACATTTCTTCAGCCACAGAGTAGTCAGGAAGTGGAATGGACTAGAGAAAGATATAGTGTAGGCAGGAACCATACATAGTTTTAAGACAAGGTATGATAAAGCTCATGGAGCAGGGAGAGCAGAGACCCAGTAGCAGACAGCGAAGAGGCGGGGCCAGGAGCTGAGACTCGACCCCTGCAACCACAATTAGGTGAGTACAATTAGGTGAGTACACACATACACACACACACATACACACACACACACACACACACACACACACACACACAGGACAGGGACAGGATGTTTCAGAGAGGGAACACAGAAACAAGGGGACACAACTGGAAGCTGAAGACTCAGATGAGTCAAAGGGATGTTAGGAAGCATTTCTTCAGCCATAGAGTAGTCAGGAAGTGGAATAGTCTAGAGAAAGATATAGTGGAGGCAGGAACCATACATAGTTTTAAGACGAGGTATGATAAAGCTCATGGAGCAGGGAAAGCAGAGACCCAGTAGCGGACAGCGAAGAGGCGGGACCAGGAGCTGAGTCTCGACCCCTGCAACCACAGGAGAGCAGTCGTAGAGCCAGAAATGAATATGCACAGGTAAGAAGGGAAGCCCAAAGACAATACAAAAATGACATAGCAGCGAAAACAAAATCTGACCCAAAGCTGTTGTACAGCAACATCAGGAGGAGAACAACAGTCAAGGACCAGGTGATCAGGCTGAGGAAGGAAGGAGGGGAGGTCACAAGAAATGACCACGAAGTGTGTGAGGAGCTCAACAAGAGATTCAAAGAGGTGTTCACAGAGGAAATAGAAGGGCCTCCAGAAAGGAGGAGAGGTAGGGTACACCATCAGGTGCTGGACACGATACACACAACTGAGGAGGAAGTGAAGAGGCTACTAAGCGAGCTAGATACCTCAAATGCGATGGGGCCGGACAACATTTCTCCATGGGTCCTGAGAGAGGGAGCAGAGGAGCTATGTGTACCCCTAACAACAATCTTCAACACGTCTATCAAAACAGGGCAACTACCAGAGGTATGGAAGACAGCAAATGTAGTTCCAATTTTTAAAAAGGAGACAGAAACGTAGCACTAAACTACAGACCAGTGTCACTGACATGTATAGTATGCAAGGTCATGGAGAAGATTATCAGGAGAAGAGTGGTGGAGCACCTAGAAAGGAATGAGCTTATCAACGACGGCCAACACGGTTTCAGGGACGGAAATCCTGTGTCACAAACCTACTGGAGTTCTATGACAGGGTGACAGCAGTAAGACAAGAGAGAGGGGTGGGTAGATTGCATATTCTTGGACTGTAAGAAGGCGTTTGACACAGTCCCACACAAGAGATTAGTGCAGAAGCTGGAGGACCAGGCAGGGATAACAGGGAAGGCACTACAATGGATCAGGGAATACCTGTCAGGAAGACAGCAGCGAGTCATGGTCCGTGGCGAGGTGTCAGAGTGGGCGCCGGTGACGAGTGGGGTTCCACAGGGGTCAGTCCTAGGACCGGTGCTGTTTCTGGTGTTTGTGAACGACATGACGGAAGGAATAGACTCCGAAGTGTCCCTGTTTGCAGATGATGTGAAGTTGATGAGAAGAATTCAATCGGAAGAGGACCAGGCAGAACTACAAAGGGATCTGGATGGGCTGCAAGCCTGGTCCAGCAATTGGCTCCTGGAGTTCAATCCAACCAAGTGCAAAGTCATGAAGATTGGGGAAGGGCAAAGAAGACCGCAGACGGAGTACAGTCTAGGGGCCAGAGACTACAAACTTCAATCAAGGAAAAGATCTTGGGGTGAGTATAACACCAGGCACATCTCCTGAGGCGCACATCAACCAAATAACTGCTGCAGCATACGGGCGCCTAGCTAACCTAAGAACAGCATTCCGACATCTTAATAAAGAATCGTTCAGGACCCTGTACACTGTGTACGTTAGGCCCATACTGGAGTATGCAGCACCAGTTTGGAACCCACATTTATCCAAGCACGTAAAGAAACTTGAGAAAGTGCAAAGGTTTGCAACAAGACTAGTCCCGGAGCTAAGGGGTATGTCCTACGAGGAGAGGTTAAGGGAAATCGACCTGACGACACTGGAGGACAGGAGAGATAGGGGGGACATGATAACGACATATAAAATACTGAGAGGAATTGACAAGGTTGACAGAGACAGAATGTTCCAAAGATGGGACACAGCAACAAGGGGACACAGTTGGAAGTTGAAGACTCAGATGAATCACAGAGATGTTAGGAAGTATTTCTTCAGTCACAGAGTGGTCGGGAAGTGGAATAGCTTGGGAAGCGATGTAGTGGAGGGAGGTTCCATACACAGCTTTAAGAAGAGGTATGATAAAGCTCATGGCGCAGGGAGAGTGACCCAGTAGCGGCCAGTGAAGAGGCGGGGCCAGGAGCTATGTCTCGACCCCTGCAACCACAACTAGGTGAGTACAACTAGGTGAGTACACACATACACACACACATACAAACACACACATACACACACACACACACACAACACAAATATATATATATATATATATATATATATATATATATATATATATATATATATATATATATATATATATATATATATATAATGTTATTTAGAGTAAGCCACATTGCTTGATTGTCTTGTTTCTTCTTCTGCTTCTTCTTCTTCTTTCCTACCAGGCATTCAAAGCCGCGTATAAACCTGGTGAAAATTGACGTCCAATAGTATGTAGAACTAGCGCAAGTTTTCAGAATTTAGTCAGACAAGCAGTGAAATTCTTAAAAAAAAAAATACTTAAATCTCATCAAGTGGCATTCCCTGGAGAGAAGGCTGCCAAGATATACCATAATATCCACCTGGAAAATACTGGAGGGTCGGATTCCAAATCTGAATAATTTACAACCCCCTTCCCGTGAACTGAGGGCATGGTAGAGAAGGTAAAAATAGTCCACTGGAAAGCAAGGGGGCGCAGTATGTGCACTGAGAGTTAACTTAATAAGCGTAAAGGGTCCAAGGCTTTTCAACACCCTCTCTGTGCTTATACTGGGAATTACGAAGGGATCAACAAGCTGTCAATGAATTCTAGGCCTGTATAAGGTTAAACAAGATAAACAAACACATAATTATATATATATAATTATATATATATATATATACACACTCGCTTTTCCCTAACACTACAGTGCTTTTTCCTCTTCATTTCCTCTCCACTCCATCTTCACACCATTCCTCCTTCAACTCTCCCTGCCTCTGCCTTCCCTCCCTCCTTCCCTCCCTCAACAGGACGCTTGCCATGAAAGGTTAATAGATCAGGCAGCCTCAGGCACAAACCCGGCCATTACGGTCGTGCCTCACGCCCTAAGAGTCTCGATATATTAGTGTTACCGGGACACCACGAGTGGTGAGATTTTTGCTGTGATGAGGAAGGTAGATGTGGGAGCAGGTGGGTGGGTAGATGTGAGAGCAGGTGGGAGGGTAGATGTGAGAGCAGGTGGGTGGGTAGATGTGAGAGCAGGTGGGTGGGTAGATGTGGGAGCAGGTGGGAGGGTAGATGTGAGAGCAGGTGGGTGGGTAGATGTGAGAGCAGGTGGGAGGGTAGATGTGGGAGCAGGTGGGAGGGTGAATGTTGAAGCAGATGGGAGGGTAGATGTGGGAGCAGAAGTGAAGACGTTACAATAAGTGTGACAGTCGCTTCCTCTTCTTCTTCTTATTCTTCTTCTTCTTCTTCTTCTTCCGGATACCTGCAATTGTCAACACGAGTATCATATACATCGTAATCATATCTCCTTTCTTGTTCTCCTTTCCTCCAATGTTGTCAAGAGAGATAGGAGACGTCAATGAGAAAATGGTGGAGGAAAATAAATGAGAGGTATGGGGAGATGGGCTGAAGGAAGGGTGAAAGGTGAAAGTAGGTTTCCAAATGAGCTGAGGAAGGCAAAATCTCTCAGCCTGAAAGGGTAGAAACTATAACTTATCCCTGTAAAATCCTTGTGTGACCGTCATTATGGTTTCAGAAAAGGTCACTCTGGTGCTGATCTGCTGTTCAACATCTTCCACTAAGTAGCACCACTCACTGGATGAATCCAAGGTCAGCTGTGTTGTAGCACTGAGCATTGCTGGTGCTTTCGACCGAGTGTGGCACCAGGGACTCTTGGCAAAACTGCAAGCACTGGGAATCTATGGCTCTTCACTATGCCCTCTCAGTGATTACCTTCAAGGTAGTTCTCAATGGGACAGAATCAACAAGACATTCAATCAGTGCCAGTGTTCCACAAGGAAGTGTACTTGGGCCATTTGTATGGAATGTCTTCTTCAACGACCTTCAACTCATCCCAGAATCCCATGCTTATGCAGACGACTGTACTCTGACATTTACTTATCCAAGAGAGGAAATTCTAACTGCTTTCAGTTACATCAGTCTCCAGCTTAAGGCTATATCAGCTTAAAGAAAACGTTGGCAGTTTTCATTTGCTTCTGAGAAAACATAAATAGTAATGGTCTCGAGGCACCATGATAGAAATGCTGGAGCAGCGGTAAGAACGAATGGGAGAATATTGTACACGCGGACGAAACTGATATCATTGGAGTGAAATTTAAATCCAAACTGACCATGAAGAACCACGTAGTAAATCTTGCTAACAAGGCGGCCAAGAAGCTAACAGCACTTAGACGTATCTCACATCAGCTCGACAGCAGAGGCTGCTAAACTGTACGAGACACAAGTGCGCTCACACCTTGAAAATGCGTCACTCTCTTGGACTACCTGCTCCCCATCTCCTCTACGACTTCTTGACAGAATAGAGTACAGAGCAAGACGACTCATCTCTCCTCTGGACACAGCAGCCTGGACAGATCTATAATTTCAGCTGAACCTCCAACACCGAAGGGGTATAGGTGGCTTTACTGCTATGTAAAAGGTCAATACTGTCCAGGTACCACACTTGGCTCCACAACAAGGACAGTGAGAAGACAGCTTCTGCACAACAAGACGGGCAGTAAACAGTAACTACACTCTGGCTGTACCCTTCTCCAGAACATCACTCCATCTGAGATCATTCATTTCTAGAATGACTTCAGTTTGGAACATGTTCGTAGAGCATAATGAAAATCAGTTGACCAAATGAAATCTTTGGTCCACAGATTGTTCCCCCTTCATGCTCCTCTCTGTTTGTATGTCTGACAACAATGACAAAGATTTCAAATAGGCTGAGAGAGAGAGAGAGAGAGAGAGAGAGAGAGAGAGAGAGAGAGAGAGAGAGAGAGAGAGAGAGAGAGAGAGAGAGAGAGAGAGACTGGGAGAGAGAGAAGATCTGAGCCAGTTTAATAAATATATTTATAAACTTTATATAAATACAACGCAAATTAAAATAAAATATGTATTTAAAGCAAGCGAAGCTTAGCGCCAGCTTTTACGTTAAGTCAGGAAGCTGGCGCTGTCTGACTTAAAAATCTGACTATGACATGGAAAAGTCAGCTTAATTAAAGCTTTAGCAGCATGCTTACTATGGCGAGAGTAATTACATCCTTTATGATGATATTTGTGCGTGTGTGTGTGTGTGTGGGTGTGTATGTATGTGTGTGTGTGTGTGTATGTATGTGTGTGTGTGTGTGTATGTATGTGTGTGTGTGTGTGTGTGTATGTATGTGTGTGTGTGTGTGTGTGTATGTATGTGTGTGTGTGTGTGTGGGTGTGTGTGGGTGTGGGTGTACTCACCTAATTGTGGTTGCAGGGGTCGAGACTCAGCTCCTGGGCCCGCCTCTTCGCTGTCCGCTACTGGGTCTCTGCTCTCCCTGCTCCATGAGCTTTATCATACCTCGTCTTAAAACTGTGTATGGTTCCTGCCTCCACTATATCTTTCTCTAGACTATTCCACTTCCTGACTACTCTGTGGCTGAAAAAATGCTTCCTAACATCCCTTTGACTCATCTGAGTCTTCAGCTTCCAGTTGTGTCCCCTTGTTTCTGTGTTCCCTCTCTGGAACATCCTGTCACTGTCTACCTTGTCGATTCTCCGCAGTATTTTGTATGTCGTTATCATGTCTCCTCTGACCCTTCTTTCCTCCAGTGTTGTTAGTCCTATTTCCCTCAACCTTTCTTCATAGGGCAGACCCCTGAGTTGTGGAACTAACCTAGTCTCAAACCTTTGCACTTTCTCTAGTTTCTTTACGTGCTTGACCAGGTGTGGGTTCCAGACTGGTGCTGCATATTCTAGTATGGGCCTGACGTACACGGTGTACAGTGTCTTGAACGATTCCTTGTTAAGGTAACGGAACGCTAAT